>JAWNPW010000759.1:0-14018 GCA_035078745.1 Diastata ussurica
GGTTTAGGATCATAACCCTTGGACAGTACGCAACACCGGCTTCGCGAGCAACAGTACTTTTTCATGAAACTCTCTTTGCGTAGCCGGCCTGCGGCCGGGGCTTAGGATCATAAGCCTTGGACAGTACGCAACACCGGCTTCGCGAGCAACAGTACTTCTGTATTGAAAATACTTTTAGTGTGCGTTATTTCATTTTTTTTTAGAAGTACGTTAACAGTGCTCTGTTAACGAAAAATGAATTAATTCCCACATTTGAAATTTTAATAAAAAAAGTGGCGATTATTTCATTATTATGGTGATTTTTTGGTACAATTGATCGCCTGCGGCGCAAATCCAAATTTTTATATCATATATATAAATGAATATTCTAATTCTGTTCAACAAAAATGAAAAAATGCCGAGTATCTTATTTTTCATATAAATTGTTAACAGCGCATTTTTTGATGGGCGTTATTTCATTTTTCGACTTACAGATGACTGTTAACATTCAAATACAAAAAAATGAAAAAACGTCCACTCTTAATTTTTTTGGATGGGCGTTATTTCATTTTGGAAATGGGCCTTATTTCATTTTTTTTGTGGGCTGTTTTTAATTTTTTAAATGGGCTTTATTTCATTTTTGTTAAAATGAAATAAAGCCCCCAAACAAAGTGGGCTTTATTTCATTTTTTTTTTTGTGGGCTTTATTTCATTGGGCGTTATTTCATACAGCCCAAAAATCCACACACTCACAAGCGATTGCAAAAAAATTGAGTATAAACGAAATAATGCGCGTGAGCACATTTCTTGAAATTAATGCAAGTTTCGATAACCCAGAAAAATTAGCGGCACTAATAACCGACGCAATAATATTCGACAACGGAGAAATTAGCAACAATGAATCTTTGTAAACGGAGCGGAGACGTGAAATGACGTGGAGGATATCGCTATACTGGAAGAAATACAAAATGTAGATGAAGAAAACACAAAACCCCTAACAGAAATTTACAACAAAGAAAAATTTTTAATGGAATTGCAAGATCAAATAACAGTGAATCACCGACAAAGATGCAAATATTAATGAGCTACATAAGTACGTAAAGATGACGAAGTTGTACGAAAAGGCGCTGCAAGCATATGCAGGCTTTTTTTGGTAAGCAAAACCAAACTTTAAATGCCAAAGCTAAGATACTGCGAAACTCCTTGTCTTTTTGCTCTGTCTTTTATTGTACCAGCAGAGAATGTGGATTTTCATATGAAGAGAATGTGCAACTACTGAATAAAAGTTTGAAATCTATTTTTCTCGACAAAAAGTTCCGACAAAATACTGCACATACTTCACAGTATATTTGGCGAAGTTATGAAAACGCAAAACCATCGAACTTGCAAATTTTCAGCAATTCAACTGTGCCGTCCAAAATCTAATAGCAGCGCCACAAAAACTACTTGCCATGATGATCGGTGAACTAGACGACGCATATTCACGAGAATGGGGCGCATTATTAAACAAAAAAGTCATCAGAGCAACTGCGAGTCCCTTCGATCTGTTCGCCGAATGGACGAAAAATCGGGCAAGCCTGATACAAGACATAACTTACTTCAAAAAGGTACGGGATTAAACAACAATTGAGCCTCGATAATGCGCGTATGTCAGAGTAAAATCGACAAAACCCGATCTGTAGATCAGCTGGCCGTACAAAAACTTCAAAATTCTATATACGAAGAGAATGGTACATTCCAAGTCAAATTACCATGGCGCAAGAATGAAGTTGTATTGCCCGACAGTCGACATGGGTAAGGCTTACCTACGTGAAATCAAAAAACTACTGAAAAGCGGATATGCTCGAAAGGTAAACAGTAAATTGGAAGCCAACAAGTTATGGAGCTAGTTGTTTCGACGCAGTGGCGGAATGCAGTGGGACATCTTTAAACAAACAACTTTTCACGGAACCAGACTGAATGACGTCTACACTGAAAAAAAAATCATGATAACTTGATATTATTAAGATAAATTTTCAGATCATATCATTATTCTACGGAAAACTATTAAACTGATCAAATATCACATGGATCATTTGTATCAGATTTCTCAAACATCTTGTTATAAGTGAACTTAAGCAAAAAACTCTTGTTTTTTTAGTTGCTTTATAGGGTCTTCGATCACTTCTTCTAGGCATACATCCGAATCAAAAACTATAATTTTTGCATTGAAAAATTCAAATATATGCATGAGATCAAATTTTTAAGGATGTAGTTAAGAGTAATGGTAAATTATATTTTCGTCAGCTGCGAAGATTAAATGCATGATATTTGCTTAAGTGTAAACACACTGCGATGGCTCAGTTGATAGAGTGTTCGACTGTGAATACAAGGGTCGAAAGATGCCGCGTTTGCAATTATTAACAATATGAAAATATATACTGACTCGTATTCTTGAAATATAAAACATTAAGTAAAAGCCACAAAAATATTTTTTTCCTCTTTTTTTATTTATTTGGTATTATTTTTCAGATCATTCTGATCTTAGCAAATCTCAGTTTGATATTTGAGAAAAATGTACTTTTGATATTTCGAAATTAACAAAAAGGTATTAAAACATATCGAGCGAGAATTAATATGAAAATGTGAGAAATTGACTGCCACAAAATATCAATTTTTTTTTCTGTGTATAATTGGAATTTTTATAATATTTGTTGTGGATATGAAAGAAATGTTCAATCCAGCGAAAATCGATGACGAAAACGCAGCAGCGCAGTACTTCTTTTTTATTATTTTTTTTTATTTTATTATTTCCCAAACGTTTATGTACATCTGTCTTTTACAATTGACAACTAATACTTGTTACTATCTATGGGCCTTAATTATTCCATACAATCATTATCGTAATGGGTACAGTTATTAAATTATTGAAGAAAAAAAAAACAAAGATAGTATTTTGGAGTTTTACGAGAAGGAGCTAGATTAAGTCCACTGGTCGGTTGCGATGAAGCCCTCTGGGTTGGGTTAGTTCATTTGATGGTAGAGTATTAATTTCATTGTTGCTATGTATTTCGATGGTTGTTTGGTATCTTCAGCTTATTGTTGCTATCTCCTGGCTAACTTTCGGTACATTTAAATCTCGATGGATATCCTGGTAAGAGATGAACCAAGGTGCTTGAGGAATCGAACGTAGAATTTTAGATTGTTGTCTCTGTATTATTTCTATATCAGATTTTTTGGCAGTACCTCACAGTTGGATACCATATATCCATATCGGTTTGATTATTAAGTTGTAGATAAGGAGTTGGTTGTGTAGTGACAGCCTAGAATTTTTGTTCATTAGCCAATACAGTTCTTTAAATTTAGCAATAATTAAATCTTTTTTCTTTCTGATTCGGTGTTTCCAAGTCAATGTGCTGTCCAGATGCATCCCCAGATATTTCGCGACGTTGTTGATGGGAATTGGTTTATTGTTTATTAGTATTCTCTGCGCTGTATAGTTTCTTCTTGTTGTGTATGTTACTTGTTGAGTTTCTTGTTCGTTAATTTTGATGTGCCATTTTTTGAACCAGTTCATAGTTGTATCCAGTATAGTTTGAAGTTCGTTTGTTGCTGTTGTTATGTTTTTATGACCGTATAATAAAATAATGTGATCGGCGAATGTTGCAATCATCGAATCGCTGTGTGCAGGTACCGGTATATCTGCTGAGTATAATGAACATAATAGTGGCCCGATTACACTGCCTTGTGGAATACCTGCTTTTATTTTTCGTAACGTTGATGTGCTTTCTTTATATTTCACGTAAAAGTATCTGTCTCTAATGTAGCTTTTCATTATTTCGAATAGACTAGATGGTAAGATTTCTCTTAGTTTTTGGATTCAGCCATTGTGCCAAACTTTATCAAACGCTTTTTCTACGTCCAGGAACACTCCAATACAGAATTTTTTGTCGTCCAGGTCTGTCATGATTTTATTTGTGACACGATGTTGTTGTTGAATGGTTGAATGTTTCTGGCTGAAACCAAATTGGTGGTCAGGAATAGCTTTATTGGCGACGAGTATTGGTTTCAACCTGTCGTAGAGTATACTTTCAAATATTTTACTCGGAGGAAGTAACAAGCTTATGGGTCTGTACGATGAGGTAAGGGTGGCATCTTTACCTAGTTTTGGTATTGGTACTATTTCAGATATTTTCCATAGTTTTGGGAAGTAATGTGTAGTTATAATGGCATTACAAACGTTCCGTAGATAGCGAATGGCTAAATCGGGACGCTCTTTTGGTATAGTTCCTGAAATTTGGTCGAATCCTGGTGCCTTTTTATGTCTGGATCTACTTGTTATGGTTTTCTCAAGCCCGTTTGTTGTTATGAAGTCCACTTTATGCGTGGAATTATTTGAGTTTTTTTTTTTTTGGAAAATATGGAAAGGTTTGTTTGTTCATTTGAGAACACTACTTCATAGTAGTCAGCTAAGGCTGTTGCCTTTTCGTTGTTGGTTCGAGCCCATGACGCATTTTCCTTTCGAAGTGGTGGGCAATGGAGGGTTTTATTAAATAGTTTTTTTGTGGCTTTCCACAGAGAAAAGTTCGTTTCTGCAGTTGGAGTGTGATGTTTTAAGTAGTTTGATATTTGGTTATTTGATTTGAGCGTTAATATATCCTTAAGTTCCTTTGCGGCTTTATTCAAATTTGTTTTATCTGAAGAATTTCGCGTTCTTTGCCATCTTTTACGCAGCTCTCTTTTTTCTTTTGTCAATTTTTTCAATTTTGGGCAGGTGTTGTTACGTGCAGACTTTTCTGTCGTTGCGGGTGTTGATTTCAATGCTGCTTCTTGTATTATGTCGTTGAAGTATATTATAGATCGCTCAATATCGTCTGCATTTTTGAAGGGCACATTTGGATATACATTTGTTTCGATATAGTCGCGGAAAGAGCACCAGTCAGTACTGTTGTTGTAAAACCGTAGTGTTTTTGCTAGTTTCTGGACAGGAGTTTGCTATGTTAGTAAAATTGGTGAGTGATCAGATGATAAGTCGTGAATGCTTTTTATTTGAAACTCGTATAGCTTGAAATTCTTAATAATGCAAAAATCGATTAAGTCTGGTTTGTTGCTTAGGTCAGTTGGCTAGTAACTAGGTTCACCTGTGCTAATATGTTTGTCATTGAAGCTATTGATTGCTTCAAGCAAGTTTTTACCTTTTTTATTGGTGATTCGCGTTCCCCATACTGAGTGTTAAGCGTTGAAATCTCCAGCACAGATAAATCTTTGACCAAGTGTTTTGAAGTACTTAATATACTCCTCTTTCGTTATTTTGTGTTTTGGAGGGCTGTATAGTGCTGAGATTGTAAAATCACCTTTTGCGTTGCTTAGTTTAATATTTATAGATTGAATATGCTGTGTTTTGAAATGGTTTAATTCTGTAAATGCTATGTTATTTTTTATGATTATGGGAGATTCTGCATGGGATGTACCATCGGGATGATTAGTATTTATTATTGTATATTGTGGTATGTTCAGAAAGTGATTGTTTGTGAAGTGAGTTTCAGATATTAATGCAACGTCTTTAAGGTTGACGTTCAGGAATTGTTTTATCTCATGTGAATGATTAAACAATCCGTTCGCGTTCCATATAATAATTTTCAAGTCAATGTTCATTTTGTTTACTTAATTTGGATATTAATAAATTTATGATGTTCATCATGTTTGATATTTGTTGCATCAGTTGGTTTACCATATTTTTAAGTTGTGTCATGTCATCTATTTGAAGTTGGTCTTTTTCAGAAGAGGCATGAGGAATAGTTAAGAGTGGCTGCGGATCATTTGCAGTAGTACTGGTTTGGGCTGTTACATTAGCATAGCTTAAGCCGGGCTGAATTATACCTTTGGTAGGGGGTTGGGGGTTTGAAGTTATGGACTTAGTTTTCGCCCTGAGAGGGGGAAAACGTTGTATTTTTAACGATTTGTAAATTTCGCAGCCCTTGTAGTTTGCGGTGTGGGCGCCAGAGCAAAGAGCACATTTTACTTGGCCATCATTTTTAGATACATTGCAGTCTGTTTTTTTGTGATTTCCAGCACACTTGACGCATATGTGATCCCTGGTGCAAAAGTTTCTTGTGTGGCCGTATTTTTGGCAGTTACTGCATTGAGCTATAGTGCGTTTGTGATGGGTGGGCTCAAATGATATTTTTGTATGTAGAAGGCTGGAAATTTGGTAAATGTCTTTGTTGTTATTGTTTGCTTTAATTTCTATAAAGAATAATAGAAGTGGTTTTTTGTGTTTTTTTGTTGAACGTTATGAATATGTTTTACTATATGTCCCAACTCTTGGAGCTCCAGTTTTATTTCATCGATATCTGCGGAGTGATGTCTTCTTCTAATTTGTATGTATAATATTTAGTGTCTTTTTGGCGTAGCATTTTAATGACTGAAGAGTAATGTACTGATTCTTTAGTTTGAATGCGGATTTCGTTATTTGACAACGTTTTTAAATAATAATTATTTTCAATTGTTTCGAAAAACGCTTCATTCAGCGCTTTAATGTTCTCTACCCCTTGGACATAAATAGGCGGCGGTTTTTTAGAATGTGGTAATGACTCTGGGACCTTATTCTGAATACAGACTTCGATTGGTGATTTTTCTATTTCTGGAATTACTTGTTCTGAATTTTCGGTATTATCATCATCTTTTTCGCTTTCAACTGATAACAAATCAAATAGGTTTGCGGGATTAGCGCAAGCGTTGTTGTTTGAGATGGTTGATAAGCAGATACTGAAGCCAAAGTTGTGCTTACAATGTTTGTTGATGTAGTTGTAGTTGTGTGCGTAGTGGGAAAAGAGGACGTTAGCGTTTGTATTGTTGTTGATATTGATAAAGTTGGTATTGTTAGTGCTTGCAATGTTGTTAGTGTTGATAATGTTTGGTGAGTACTGCAACATGTTCATTTATTCATCGGAGAACACGTTGCACTATTCTCAGATGCTCTATTTGATGTGCTTATGTGAACTGTTGGCATATCGTTCGGCGTTGTTGTAGATGCGCATTGTTCGCTCCATGGCTGGTAGTTCGTGAATTGGTTACTTTCGGTTTCCCTCTCTTGTGCGTTGTTGTTGGCGTTTGTTTGGCTTGGTATTGCAGGAGAAGAAGATGGCGCTCTCTGCGTGTTTACTTCCAGCATTAGTGTTGTTGCTTTGATAGCTTTGTTGTTTTATGTACGTACCGTTTGTTGTATTGTTGTTGTTTGTATTAATTGATGTGATGTTGTTATTATTACTTTTGGGTGAGTAAACTGTATGATATGCGTTTAGTTTGTGCGCATTGTTGTTGGCTGAGAGCTTTCGCTCTTGTTGGAGAGCGTACGGTACGCTCATTTAATTTGGTTTTTTGTCTTCATTGTTTCTATTTAAAAATAGTTTAACGATATTGAAATTGATTTTTGAATTTTTCACTTGTTTATTCACACGATAAATAGTTAGTTTTAGCGTCCTCTCGCTTAATAATTGTTTAGAGTCAATATCTCTTTTTTGGCACAATAATAAATATTTAGAGTATTTTGGTTCTGATTTCACAGTAAGAATTTGTGGAAGATAAGATGAATATGTATGCATCGTTTCACGGTCGGCTTAGAAGTACTTCTTACTGCCAAATTTTAACTAAGATGCTCAACCAAGCATTTATCAGATGAAGTCTATCTTTTGGGATAAATTCATCACCATTTATCTCTCAGTTCTTTAAAAACTTCAACGCTAAGCGCTATAAAGATTTTTATCCAAAAGCAGAAGATGCAGTCTGGTGAACTTAAAATACAGCGATTCGTATCAAATAACAAAAACGTTCTGGAACGCTATCACCTGGGGTGTGAGCCAAGTACATGGTTGCCGAAATGATCGAAAACCAAAATGTAAAAATGGGCCTTGGATGCGAGCTAGAATATATTCAAATTTTCAAAGAATACACTGCGAAATATTAAGCGGAGAAAAGGCGCCAATAATGCATAAAGTGCTATCTTCAGTAAATTCAGTATTTGATATTTCCTTTGGGATTTGTTACACCTGTAACTATAAAGGAGCGACTATTAATGCGACACATCTAGGCAGACGGCTGACTGTGGGATGAAGAAATTGATGGCGAACTGAAAGGCAGATGGAAATTATAGCTAAGAGGTCTACAGGCAATCGAAAACTTTGAAAATTCCACGGTGGTATTTTCAGAATGTGAGCAATTCGCATAAAACTGAAAATACCACATGTTCCGCTGTCTATTTACGCTTGTTTTACAAAGATGGCTACGAGGAACGGTATGCAACGACTCTTATTATATAGAAAACGCGAGTATCGCAATGCAAAGTCGATTAGCAATGATGGTTACGAACGAATTAAGAATAAACATCGATCAGCGATATTTCTGGAGTGACTCAAGAACAGTTTTGAGTTGGATACATAGCAACAAATTTGTGAGAACTCATCGTCAAACAAATGGAACTGATTGCTATCTGCAAGTAACATTGCTGATATTGCGACACGAGAAAATTCATCGTTTGACAAACTTGAGAGATGGCTCTGCACAGTGGTTGGGTTTTTGTATGGAGCTGCGGCCATAAATACTTGTAGTGGTGAAAGCGTTATGAAATTTTCACCAAACCACTTAAAAAAATATTTTAAATTTATTATAGAAAAATTGGCCATATCGTACGACTATATTCCACAGCTCCCATAGAAACGATCGGGACAAATTTTAATAACTTTGTAATTTTCAAGATAATTGATTCAACCAACCAACCAATTGTGGAATTTTTTGGGATCACAACTAAAACTTCAACCAAACGTTCACAAAACAAACAAAAAAGATTTAATCGATTAAAATAATTTCACAAGAATGATTTGACAAATTAGTTAATTATAAATACCTGGTTTTAAAGTAAATACCTTCAACTTCAAAATTGATTTTAAATAATTTAAATCGGAGCCACTTCGAAGTGTGATTTTGTTTTGGGAAAAACCTTACTGAACACGTGTTCATGCTTTCAATGCTATTTTTGGAAAGTCTCGTTAGATTTCCAGAAAAAATGGGTTCGCCATCAAGAAGATTGGACATTTAAGATACAATTTGTTTACATTTTGTCTAAATATTATGTGATCGTTTTTTTTTTGATTTTTGGCCTATGAACGCAACCACTGTGCTCTATGGACCCGAATTTCTGAAACAAGATAAATCCTCATGGCAGAAACATCCTGAATTTCCAATAGAGGATGAAATTTCAATGATCACCGTCGATCGGATGAGTTTTTTGGGTGACCTAGCGAAAAAGATATCAAATTTCAAAAAAAAACAGTAAAGAAGCAATAGTGTCTTGCGAAGCTTCTATACCATTCAACATAAGTGTGATAGTAACCACTTACCCCATCAATACGACACTTTAATTCGAATTAACTCGATCCCCTTTTTTTGGATACACAAGTATACACACATTCTTAATCATTATCGAAACTATCAAGCATGCCATGAAAAACATCTACATCTAAATCTTATCCGAATGCGCTGTTTTTTGGCGGTGAGCAGCTAATGGTAGCTAGAAGACAATGTACAACATTTCAACACGATAGCAATAAAACTGTGGGACTAGTTTGCGTAGCAACACGGACAGACGGACATTGCTCAATGGGTTTCTGCGGTGATGCTGATCACGAATATTTATACTTTGTGGGGTCTCCGACGTTTCCTTCTATGCGTTACAAACATCTGCTCAAAGTTAATATACTATTCAACCTATTGAATGGTATACAAAAAAAAAAATTCACGTCAACGTGTCGACAACAGACCTTGAAAAATATATTGTACAAAACCGTTCAGATTGAGTGTTTTCCTTATGAAATAGCGTTTTTGCATAGCGAACTGATACCTCCAAAGTTGCGACTAACAAAATTTATTTCCTACTTTGACGAGTCGGGTATTATGCGAATTTCTGGACAAATTGAGCGAGCAAGCGACGTACCAGCGACTAGGCGGATATCATCCGTTTACAAAACTATTGATTAAATGTATGCATGAAAAGGTGAACCATGTTGGTACACAAAAACTTGTGCACAAATTCAAGTTGACGTACTGGATGCCGACGATAACAAGTCAGATTAAAAGAATTTTGAGACGTTTCAGTTGGTGCCGAAAACAGAGCGCGCAGCCTTTGCCATAAAAAATATTTTTACCGTTTAAAACGCCATTTAGCGCTACTGGAATCGATCATAATTATTTTGAGCCATTTTTTTTAAGCTCAGGTAGTGGAGACGTCGGCAGATATTCCAAGACGATTCAAACTCGATATAGCAGACTCTACACTTTCATGATACTTTTTATGGATGACTCATCCACGTTGAGATTGCTCATTCCTTAACTACCGACTCATGAATTCGGGCAATTCGTTCTATGATGGAGAGACGAGCCAAAATTTAACTAATTTTATCCGAGCGTTAGAAGAGCTTAATATGGTTTCAATTGAATTGACGTTGACTTCAGAAGCAAGCTAGAAATTTATTCCAGAAAACGCTCCGAATTTTGGAGGCACATGGGAGCGACTCATTGCTTGCTTTAAGAGAGCAATTAACTGTGTTTTAATCGTCGACTGAAATTCAACGGATGAAATGGTGCAAACGATTTTCTGCGAAGTGGAGCATCCCATCAACAGTAGACCATAAGTGTTGGAATCGATGACATCGGGGTTTGTCTCAATCAAATATTGGCACTACAATGGAACGCAATTTATGTTCCAGGAAAATTCAGCGAAAACGACTCACATCGCAAACGGCTATGGCGCATAAGTCAGCTACTGGTAGATAATTTCTGGAGGCGCTTCCGAAAGGAATATTTTCCAACGTTTATCAGTCGTGGCATAGTAATTTCGACAACGTCAGAGAAGGCGAAGTTGTCGTAGTCAAAAAAAACAATACTCCTCGTGGTGACTGGCCACTCGGAATAGTCATAAAGGCTTACCCAGGCGAAGACAACATTGTGAGAGTGGTTGATGTACGAACACGTAGAAATACATATCGACGGCCAGTAAATCGCATATGCCGGCTAAATATAAATCGCAACGATGCAGATAATCGTGCTGAAAAAACAAAGACTCAACACAAGGGGCTGAATATGTCGTTTCGACTTTTCCAATCAATAAATTAATATGCAAGCCGTTAGATAAAAAAAATCAAGCCAAGATTGAAAAAAAAATCATTTCTCCGTTTCAATAGAAATGCTTAGTCTAAGAAATTGAATCTTAGTGACAATTAGGTAACAGTGATTATTAGATAAAACAAAGAATTTAACTTGAAACAATAAATTCATCACTTTTCTTAAACTAATTTTTATACCATTCACCTCGGGTATATAAAGTTCGTGTATTTGTTTGAATCACCCAGAAGGAGTGACCGAAGCCCATATAAAGTGTATATATTCTTGATTGGCATTCGTACAGAAATCGATCGGCTATGTCCGTCCGTCCGACCGTGCGAAACATTAGACAGCGAGTGTTAAGATAATAGAACCAAATTTGACACACAGACTCTGTATATGCTGACACACAGACTCCTATCTGCAATTTTAAGGCAGATCGAACCATTTTTTCGAGTACCTCCAGTACAACGATGTGTGTTTTAGTAATGTTTTTGAAACTTTTATGGACAAAAATTCCACAAAATACAATTGTTGCGAAAGAATACACGCAGACAACTTTATTAGAGACTCTTTTATTTCAATGCAAATAATATATTAATTTACGACTTATATTAATTTGCATTTATAATTGGTTACACCTTTTCACCATTTTGATTTTCTGGTGAGCACTGGAGCTATTTCCCTCACCCATCGCTGCCTAAAGTGTTTGGCGGAGTTTCCACTTTGGCGTAAGTTCATTTGGCAATCGAAGTTTTCTGCATTGGAAAATGACTTTGCTCTTTTCAGAAGAGGAAATGATTTGGTGTGACCTCTTCTTTATCCTCAGATCATGAGATGAGTCCGTACTTAAGCTCTGTGCAATTTCGAAATACACTGCTCGCATAGTTAAATATGTGGAAAAGGCGACCCACCGTTCGCTGCAACTCCGCCTTCTCTAGCTACAATAGGGCCGAAGTAATCCAATCCGGTGAAGGTGAATGGATGCAGGAACGCACCGAGTCAAGCGCGAGATAAATTTGCAAGCTGTTCAATATTGCAAATGCCTTGTCAATTTGTATAACGGCAGCAGCTAAGGAATGAAATAAATTCGCATGATTCGCATGATGATGTTTCGTATGATAATGGTGAACTATGAAGTTTGTTTTGTAATGATTCGTTAGCAGTGCACGTCCTCTTAATCGATGTATGCGATCAACTTGCTTTAGTACCGACAATTTATCGTTGAATTCTGCAATTTGAATAAAATTGTAAATTTTCTTTTTTGATTTTAAGATATGTTTTGCGAAGAGGTTTTCAACCTCAACGTTATGAATTTTATTTTGTAAATTATTTGTTATTACTATTCAGTTGGCCACAGCTCGATATAAGTTTGACCACCGCGAAAAATATTCATAGTTTGTGTAGAAAACTTGATCTGATACTGAAAACTGATATGAAGAAACCGCAGTTCGTTATCGTTATATTCTCCTATATCTGGTTGTGCTGGCCAATCACGTTCATTCCGTATTAGTACTGGAAGACCTTGAAACCAAATGCCAAAAGGATTTGCGCCGCGTTTTACTTTTGTGGCAACATCGGCAGAATTTTGTGCACATGGCATCCACCTCAAGTGAGACAAAATGGTCAGTTCGAGTATGTCACCTGCACGGAACATAACATATTGTTGGTAACGTCGTGGGTCATTTCGGAGCCAGAGAAGCACTGTTTTGGCGTCAGTCAAAATTATCTCTTCGCTGTATTTGATGCGGTGTCCATTACGTATTGTTCATCAAGCGAACAGCAATCAAAGCTGCTTGTAGCTCAAGGGTCGGTGTAAACAGCGTCTTCAATGGCGCGATTTTGGTTTTGGCAGCGACGATTCTCAGCTCTACGCTACCTTTATATAGCGGTATGTCGACTTTTAATTCTTTCAGTTACAATTACTGAATTCTGCTGGCGTTGTTATTTGCGTTTTAAGTTGTATTTGAGACAGGTTTTTTTCGAAATCTGCGAAAACGTAATAACTCTAATTTGGTTCCAAAGAAACTAGTTTTAAATATACTTTTTAAACCATCTTTAAATTGACTTTTTTGCAGATAATCTAAAGTTAGTTTGTTATGCCCTCCGTACACTGCCAGATTTAATGTAGATTTATGAATTTGTCAGGATTTAGCATTAAATCTAAAAAAAAGTTCATCGATTTACCATATGAAATTAAATCTCAAAAGTTGTAAGCTACGTCGATTTTGCATAAATCTACGTAATATATAATTCAGTAAAATTAGCAAAAATAAATGAAAAAAATGGGAACAGGCTGAATTTTTGCATAGATGTTAAGAAATATGTATATTTTAAGAATCTGAAGAGTCCCGAGCTCTAAATGGTGTGCTCGAGTAGCTATCCGAAAAAAACTCGATGACCAAAATTTTTACAGATATTTGAAAAATGATGATGCACAATAACAAAAAAATCAAACCGATTCCGAATCTGCAATCCGTTTTTTTTCTAATGTCCACTTTTAGAGATATTTTAGAAAACGCGAAAATCACACACTTAAAAAATACGGTCACCTATTTTATTGTATATCTATATATGTATACAACATACAGCTTTGAAATAAAATGTTTCGAAAACTAGAGTTTACGATCAAAATTTTGAAACCAAGTTTACCAAAATCGAGCAATTACTTTCAGCGCTATGGTCAAAAACAATACAAAAAAAGTACAATTTTTGAATTTGTTACTCAAATTTTCAACTTTGGCAGGCTATAAGTACAAAATTCAGATGGCGAAGAAATAAGTTTGATTGCCTATTCTATAGAGAATTCAATTTCCAACATTTGATAATACGTTTGTCGTCCTTATTTTATTTTTTGATGCAGAAATTTGTCATTTTTGTAACATACATTTTGTTCAGTTTTTTTT
>JAWNPW010000760.1:0-14015 GCA_035078745.1 Diastata ussurica
TCTCCTACGTGATAGTCCAGATGCTCAACATAAAAGGCTTTCTGGGTCCAGGTCATTGTTAGAAAAGAAAAAGAGATAGTAAGACTTGAATCCACCATCTTGAAAAATTTCATTCGTTTGCATGATATGCGCAATTAACGATCTAGACAAACACCAAGTGAAAATTCAAATCGATAGATCTAAATTTTTTAACCAATACCATTTTTGATCGCTATGCACCTCAAATATTTACAAATCCAGACGTGATGGGCGAAATCTGACTTCGGATTCGGATTCTGGGTAGCAAAAAGTTTCTAACTATTATAAATAGTTGAAATATTTTCAACTACACTACGCAAAGATTTAGTTGAACCAATTTTTAAGCCACTATTAACAATTTAGTTGAAAATTTTAAACTACAATTACCACGCTTATTATTTCTACTACTAAGCTTGTAGTTGAAATATTTTTAACTACCACTAATTTAAATAGTTGTAGTGTAAAATTCTGAGCCTAACTAAATAAATTTTTAGTAGTGTATAGTAAATCATCTATAACTAATATTAGTGGTAGTTGAATGCTAGTGCACTCAAAATTTAGTTGACTACTCCCATGTCTGATTCCATTCCACTAAAAGATAAAATTCAGAACATGCCTGACAAATTTTTTATATGACGACTCGTAACCGATTTTAAAAATTACCCACAATTTCAAAACAAATTAATTAACGCTCATTCATGTCTCTTTTGAGTGGCCGCCCTGCGGAAGGTTCTAAGGATCATAAACCTTTGACAGCACGCAACACAGGCTTCGCGGGCAGCAGTATTTCTTAATTCATTTCAAAACATAGGGAAAATAATTTTTTTTTCAAAAAGACAACTGGCCCCATGCCACAGCATGTCTTCTTTTCAACAGCAAAAGGAAGTGGCGGTCAGCAATATTCTGCGAATTAAAAAGTCAATACTGGAAAAAACCATTTCGTTCAATCCTTTTGAGATAGAATGCAGAAGCAAAATATTGAGCAGATATGTGGAACAAACTATGGCGATGCAGGATGAGTTGGATGCCATACAATTCAATGCGGATGATAAAGCGGAATTGGAAAACTTATGCGTCTCAACAAATCAATGTTGATGACGACTCTGACGAGAAATAACAAACACAGTGAACCTGAGCATTTGTTTGGCGGTTCAGAAAGAATTATGAAGCTAACAAAATTTAACGGTAAATACTCAGAGTAAAAGAATTTCATGTCGTTGTTTGAAAGTCTTGTTGATCACTATCAACTATCACTATCAATGTTTTCTCTCAGATATCAAAAAATTTAACCACTTGATACCATGCCTGTCGGAGGAAAGTTTAAAAAGAGTATATCGCACACGCTCTTCAAAAGAGACGCAACTCAAAATTTCTCGTTTTTCAGAAAACGCATTGCATTGCAGTGCCGCGTCTTTCTTAACAAAAAAAAAAGTTTCAACTGTTTTTTTTTTCGGTAATTTACAATAACAAAAACGATATAGAATTTTGTGTGTTCGAAGAGAGATTCACAAAGAGCAAGTTCCATATTGTCTTATCGCCGGCGAGATCGCCAATCGAGATCGCTAGATGAGATCGCTGATGCGATTGCCAGATGAGATCGCCGTACGAGATTTTTTATCCGAAATCTTGTTGGATTCGGATGCTGCTAGTAGCGTGGCAGCGTTGCTACTAGTGGATGATGTAGAGGCGGCAAGGATGTCACTGATTTTTGCAGATTAGATACGCCTTGCCGCTGACGTTCGGTAGAGTTGATTTCCGGCCTTTGGCTCACAGTACCACTGAAAAATAAACACTTGTTTTTTCAACTTAACAAAATATTCACTTCATTTCTTAGATTAGCGTTAAAGAGTAGCATTGCTCGCTGACTCGAGTAGAGAGGAAAAAAGACTTATAATTTTTGAAGATTATTACAAAAATGGAGTGCCGCGGTTTCCAAAAAGAAGTCGTTGCGTTGCTGATAATTTCAAAAAAGAGAAGAGACGAAACTAAGCCCGATATGTGGCTTATATACATTTTGTTCGTAGATTTTTTGTACAATATGAAGAGAGCAAAGAAAAGAATAGAAAAGCTTTCATAGCTATTGGCTTCAAACTGCCAGAGTTGAATGAAAAAGGTAACATTACTTATTAATTAACTTCAACTTAAAACTAAGAGTGCAGACTTAAAACTAATAATTGAACTTAAAACTAATAAAGATGATTGATGAACTTAAAAACTATTAAAGATGAACTTAAAATCTATAAAAATATGATGCTGCTTTGCCAGCGGCGTAAACATCCCGCCCGCCTTGCACTTGGTGCAAAATTTGAAGTGCCGGTGGTCGTCTCGTAGTTGTTGGAGTGCCAAATATTTGCCTACGGCAGTGTATAAATAGCCCATCTCACACGGCGCTCCATCGTTTTCGGCCGAGCTCGAGTCTAATTTGTCGGCTTATGAAGCAAGATTAATCGGTGTCATCAAATGGACATGGGCCTGTCCTAGCAGCTTGTGTCGGGCCTTCAACCGAGACTGATACGGGTGGATCGTATGACGGCATACCGGCGGTTGGGACCACCTCGCAAACAACGGGTAACGGAGTATGGGCTGGGTAGGCTAGTGATATGGTGAGGAGGGAGAGCGTGTGAAACGAATCGGTGCGACACGTCTCGTGAGCGGCGGCGCTGTAATTTTGCGCTCATTAGCGCGGCTGACTTGCGATGTGGTGGATGGATTGCGCTCAGTAGCGCGGTTGGATTATGAGGTTGCGGTATGTTTGTTCTCAGAAGCTTGTGATGTGGTTTTGTGTTGGCGCTCGGTAACGCTGTCAGCCTGCGGCTTGTTTGGCTAGCTTGCAACGAATTGGTGGAGCGTGGAGGAATACGCGACAGTGCAATTGGAGGTGCAGTGTGACATCGTCAAACAGTTATCACAGAACTGCCTAGCCATCACCAGCGCTCGTCGCGGAATTATGTTCAAAAGACGAGGAACCGTTGATTCCGTTGGGTTCATGTGCACTAGTTGTTTGTGCATGATCTAATGCAATGTATTCTAGCAGCACACGTTGATATTTTAATTGCAAATCGGGTTTCTTCCGTGGAGTATTTTCCATACTGGTGTACTGTTTTCGCGCGAGAGACCAGAAATTTTCGAGATCGATTTGGTCAAGAAAGTTAAATTTGAAAGGAGATCAGACGACATAACGGCCGTACTTTTGACGATCTGTTGTTTCTGCATAGAGTTTTTTGCAGTGTTTGTCTTCATCAGACATCGGTTTATCGGTGCGGACTTCTTCGATTTCCCAAAATCTCAGAAGTTGGTGATTTAGTTCAGTTTCGTTGTCGATATTGGTGGAGAACGTGGAACACGCTTCATGTACCATCGGCTCGCTCAAGAACCATCCGAAAACGGTTTCTCGGATACCCTCCTTCATTATGTATGGTGTGACATCGCTTCCAATGACCATGTCGATTTGCGCGGAGACATGGAAAGTAGGGTCTGCTATGGTGAGATCCGTTATTTCCTTTAAATCGGGTATTGAGAAAGACGAGGTGGGTAGAAGGTTTGTTAGTTTAGATGTATTTGCAAATTAAAGTGGCGTTGCTTCGATGATATCGTGAGTTCGCATATCATTGAAGAACTTTGAATAACTTGGAATCCCATTCCTGGATTACTTATTTGCATGTTCCTAATTAGCAGCGCAACCTTCCGTTGAAGTCGGTCTGCCATAAAGGTTTTTGCAGACCCTTGATCTATCGGAGCTCTTATGGTGAAGATCTCCTCAAGATGGTACAAGTGTACGAGTGCAGTAGGAAGAATGGTTTTAGCTTGATTTGCCGAAAAGAAAGTCTGGACATATGGTGAGTCACTGCTTGATGGTTGATTAGCTTGCGATTCTGGCCGTCCACTTTCCACATCTGAGCTTGAGGTTGGTAAGGAAGGTGTTAGCTTGCGGTTTTTGTGTATTTTCTTGATTATAAGTGCCGGAACTGTGCCGGCGTAGCGTTGTGTGATGCGGTTTTTTGCAGTGCAAACCGTTATTGGTGGTTCGGCAGTTTGCTTTTTTATGGTTATTTGATAGGCAGTTTACGGATATCAAATTTTTTGATGCGAAGTCAATCCTCTGGGTGACCGAAAGGCTTTGCAATTTTGGGCATGATTTTGTGGTTTGTTGCTTGCCACACGTTTTGCACATTTCAGATTGAGTCCCTATTTGATTGGTTTGAGGCTGTTGTCTTTTGAATTTTTTAAAAAGTTTTGGAGGCGTGGGGGCTGAATTCTCTTTGGTGATTTTTTTCATTTGGTTAATTTTTTGCAGCACCTCGTAACGAGCTGTCAGAAATTTATCCAGTTGCACCGAAGTGGGTAGCGTTGAAGAAACAGTGAGAGATTGTTCCCAAAGAGAGAGTGTTTGCTCACGTAGTTTGCTGTACATATGTATATTAGCATGGGGTCCCACTCTCGAACCTTTATTTTATGAGTTTTTAGAACTGCGATACAATCCACGCTTGTGGATTGAATGTTGAGTATTGTGATGTTGGTATATTAAAAAGTGTTCTCAACTGATTGTCTACCAGAATACGAGTGTTTCCATATTTGGCCCTGAGGGCCTTCCAGGCAATATCGAAGTTGCTGTCACAAAGGGGGTAGCGTTTGACTTTCACCTGCTCTGCCTTGTGATTTCTCAGATGATATAGTTTTTGGGCTGGAGTTAGTTTTGGATGATTTATGTATATAGCTGTGAACATGTCCCTAAATGATGGCCAGGATTCGTATGTTCCGTAAAATATCGCGGTGGAGCGTCGAATTTGGCTAAGGTTTTTTGTTGTCCTGACTGGGCGTCTTCGAACAGTGTTACTTTTCGAGCTTTATACTCAAAATAGCTCGTTGTGCAGTTTTTAAATTGGGATCGAGCAGACTCTTTGAAGTGCGCTGTTATCAAGTTGTCGTCAGTCACCATAACCTGTTCATATGAATCGATTAATCTTCCCCACCGATTATTTAGGTCCACTGGATATACCTTCAATATCTGTTCCGAAAACTCTTCTGTACTTTGGAAAATTGAAACGAACGCAAAAAGATCGTCTGCCAAAAAAAATAAACTTTCTATCTGTTGAAATATCCGTTTTCAACTTAACATTTACAAACGGCAACCCATATATATTTCGCATCTTATTGTACTGAATTTCGCAACAACGAATACCATATGTTTTTGTGGTCTTCCTCTTCATCTTTTGTTCTTTTTAACTGCAAGTTAGTATAATATAAAATTGTAAAAATCTAATTATAATTTTTCCATCATTGTATATTTCTATTATTAAATGAATTAACTTTTGTGAACATTGCAACCAACTATTTTATTACGTAGGACGCATCAGTAAACTGAATGTAGGTGTCTGAAAAAATCTACAAAAGGTTATGGGCCCAGACACATATGCTCCCTAATCAAGTAATGTCACAAAATCCAAAAAAAAATTGAAGAGTGTGAAATTGTCGACACATCTGAGGTTTGTCCACAAGTCCTGCATTTACCACAAAGCAGCAGAATGGCCGAATCAAGAAGTTATCCGATACATCGATTTAATGGGCAAAACTACCAATTATGGCGCTGGCAAATGGAAATATATACGGCTGAGAATGAACTCAAACCTTATATTATTGGTACGTGATCAAGACCAGCATCTAATTGTGACCAGTGGGATGAAAAAGATGCCGAAGCTCAGGCATTCATTATGAGAGGCCTAGAGTTAGATCAATTGAAGTATTTGAGTGATTGTCAAATGGCAATGTGGGATACATTAAGAACTTTACATGCAGAAAAGAGTGATGAATCTGCGCAAATTTTATTGGAAGAATTTATTAGCAGCAAAATGTCCAATGAGCAAAATGTTGCTGATTATGTAGCAGAAGTCACATCGCTCGCTCAGAGACTGAAAGACATGGATCTCGAGCAAAAGGCGCCGATGGTGATTACAAAAATTATTAGTAGTCTGCCAGCAAAATTTGATCACGTAAGAACAGCGTGGTATTCCGTGCCAAAAATTGATCAAAATATAGAACGTTTGACTGATCATTTAGGTCATGAAGAATTTTTGACCAATATGCGAGCTGGTGACGTCAACAACAATAATGAGGTGAAAGCTGCATACACGGTACACACAAATAAAGAAAACACGAATAAAAAAGGAAAAAGATCAGGCAAGTGCAACTACTGCAATAAACCAGGCCATTGGGCCAGAGAATGTTTTTCATGCCAGAAGGATCAACAGAATCGAACGAACAACAACAACAACAACAACAACAACAACAACAACAACAACAACAACAACAATAGCAGGGATCAAAGACATGATCGACACTCTTTGGTGCTTCAAAAGGAAACTAATGACATCCAATCTGATCAATTATTAACATACATGGGCATTTTCCATTACCATTAAATTGGCATTACCACTATTCATCTAATGGTAATACAAAATAATTTTCCATTACCATTACATAGAATTGGTAATGGATTTTTTTTTCCACTACCATTACATACTAATGCTAATGGATTTTTTTTTTCCATTACCATTACACCCTAATGGTAATGCAATTTTTTTTTCCATTACCATTACATATTAATGGTCAAAATGCATGTCATGTTCGCGTAGGAGATGGAAGTAAGCTGAATGTGGTGGGCATTGGCGACGTAGATGTATAAGTGCAGAATTGGGATAAAAAAGGTGCTACTCATACAATCAAAGAAGTGCTATTAGTTCCGGATCTGGATTGCAATTTTTTGTCTCTCTGTAGTTCCACCGATAAAGGAATGCAAGTTATATTTGAAAAGGGTGCAGAACGCGTATGTCTTGTCAAAGAAAATCAAATAATTCCGGACGGAGTAAGAGACAAAGGTCTTTACAAAATGAACTTAGGTCCTGTGCAAAATATCGAACTAAACGTGGCTTCGTCAGCGTCGTATCAACTATGGCATGAACGTCTAGGACACGTCAACTTTAAAGCTCTGAAAGAAACGAATAAGCGAGCGTTTGTCAATGATTTGAAAATTGATAACGTGTTGAGTGACAATATATTTTGCGATGGCTGTGCATATGGGAAGCAACATCGATTAAGCTTTCCGAAAACTGGAGCCAGGCGTGCATGTAAACCGGGTGAGACGTTCCATGTAGATCTCTGTGGCAAAATGAGTACACCTTCTATTGGTGGTGCTTACTATTTCATGTTAGTAAAAGATGATTTTTCCAGATATTGTCATGTTTATTTTCTGAGAAGCAAAACAGAAATGTTTGAAAATCTTAGGAAATTTTATACTGAAGTTGAAGCTGATGGTCAAAAGATTGAGGTCCGAATGTGGACTAGAATTTTGCAACGATGCTGTCAAGCAATTTCTATTGGAAAAAGGTATCAAACACGAGGTAACAACACCTAGGGCACCTGAGCAGAACGGTTTCATCCAGAGGAAAAACCGCACAGTTATCGAAAGTGCGAAGGCAATGCTACACAAGAGACAACTTCCATTATATCTGTGGGCTGAAGCAACAAATACAGCAGTATATTTAAAAAACAGAGTTGCATCCGCTACCATTGATGCAGTCACACCCTATGAAAAATGGCTCGGTACCACCGAATGATATCTTAATGTTGTTGGAAGCGAAGTCTACGTTCTCATCCCGAAAGAACAAAGAACAAAATGGGAGAAAAATTCAATCAAATGTTTGATGATTGGCTATCACGATGATAGCTAGGCATACCGAATTTATGATATGACTGGAAAGAAAATATTCATATGAAGAGACGTCATATTTAATGAAAATTGTGAATAGTAGAAACAATTAACACAACTTGGCAAATGAATGATATAACATTAAAGAAAGTTCAGAATAATACAGATGAACAACATACACCGAAACCTTCATACAAAAATCCTAGATTGCCAATTCAACGAAGTCTGCATCAAACTCGAAATTTTCAAAAATTTAGTGAAGATGATAACGACAATGCTGTCATAATGGCTGAACTTTACATGGCAGAGCTAGAACCGGCAAATCTTGAAGAAGCAATGGAAACGCAAGATGCACAAAATTGGCTGGCAGCAATTAACGAAGAAATTAATTCGCTTAATAAAAATGAAACGTGGGTATTGGTACCTAGAACTAACGACAAACATGTCATCTCAAATCGTTGGATGTTCAAAAAGAAATACAAAGAATATGGTGAGATCGAGAAATTTAAAGCTAGGCTTGTCGTAAGACGCTGTTCGCAAAAGCACGGTATCGACTACGGCGAAGTTTTTGCTCCTGTTGTGAGATACGAATCCGTCAGAACGGTTTTGGCCACAGTAGCTGCATATGATTATGAAAACTACCAGTTTGACGTGAAGACTGTCTTTTTGCATGGTGACCTTGACGAGCTGATATATATGGAATAATCATACGGTTTCGAAAAAGGTGACCAGATTTGTTTACTCAAAAATGGCCTTTATGGCTTAAAGCAGGCATCCAGGCAATGGAACAAGAAGATTACCGAATATCTGATAAAGTACGGTTTTCAATAGTCCACAGAAAATTCTTGGATTTTTGTACTTCAAGTAAATAACTTAACAACATATCTAGCACTGTACGTGGATGTCGGTCTTATATGCGGCAATGATATTAACTTCATTATGAACTTGTTAAAGAATTTCCACTCTGAATTCGAAATAATTTTTAAAGTAGCTGAACATTTCGTTGGACTTCAAATAAAGAAAAACAGCAAAAATAGAAAACTGAAAATCTACCAAAGTGTGTACACAAACAAAATACTTAAAAGGTTCAGTCATACACAATGTGCACCTGTTTCGACACCATCTGAGTCACGAAGTTTGACGAAAGTTCAAAGAAAACCCCAGTTTTCCCATACAGAGAAGCAATTGGTTCATTTATATATTTAATGGTGTGCCCAAGACCTGACATTGCTTATATTTTTGGAGTACTTAGCAGATTTATGGAGAAACCTACAAATATGCATTGGCAAGGAGTTAAAAGACTTTTTAAATATTTAAAAGGTACTATTAACTGTGCATAACTTATAATTTGAATTCCCATTGTAGCCTTTTAATACTTTCTGCGATCCTGATTGGGGCGGTGATATTGACACTATACGTAGCACAGCTGGTTGGATACTAATGCTGAATAATGGCGCAATATCTGGAGTTCGAAAAAACAAAGCGTCACTGCAACGTCGACAACAGAAGCAGAATTTATGGCATTGTGCACAGCAACAAAAGCTGTTATGTAAAAAAAAAACCAAAAAGCAATCACATTAGTAAACAGCCCGGAATCGTCTCGAGAACGAAACATGTTGACATTCAATATTTTTATAGATGTGACATGCAGCAAGCGGGTAATATCCGTTTTCAACTTAACATTTACAAACGGAAACCCAGTAATGATCTTATTGAACTAAATTTCGCAACAACGAATACCATATGTTTTTGTAGTTTTCCTCTTCATCTTTTGTTCTTTTTGGCTGTAAGTTACTTTAATATAAAATTGTAAAAATCTATTTGTGTTGAAATGTGAAGAATTTCGCTTTGTGGTAATGTTGCGTAATGTTGTAGATACGAAGTTGTCTGGTTCCGTATGTATGAATTATGTATGTATATAACGTTGTTAGATAGTTCGTGATAAATAAATATTGTGATAAAAAAGAAATGAATTATGAATGGAAAATTTTATATATGAAATTTTTTTTTTTTTTTTTGTTTCAGCATATATGTATGTATTTTGTGTAGAATTTAAACTTGATTTATTTTATTTTTTGTACTTTTATTAGAATTTTCGACAAAGAAAACAGAAACCAAAAAAAAATTTCCATTTGATTGTAAAAATTTTACTTTAACGCCGTGAAAAAGTTATTTGCACACTGTGCCACTCTCAGAAAGAAAAAGACAGGTTCATAAAAAGAATGTGTACTTGCGTTGAACAACACAAATGAGCGCTAGCGCACGTACGTCGCACATAGGTTGAAGAGTGTCCGCAATTCATTTTTTTCAAGTTCGCCGATTTGGATAATTTTTTGCTATTTTGTTGTCAGATATCTGGATATTATGATTCCGTAATATTAGGCTGATATATTTATTATTTGTTTGGACAGACATGCTCGAAGTTCAAATATGTTCGCTTGTTTAAAATGGCATGCAAATTTACTGTATATTCAATCTTTTGGTACAATCACAGTAAACTTATCATTTGACTTTGCAGTATATTTTCGTAAATGACAATTGTCATAGATGAGATTTGCATCAAAAAAAGATGGAAAAAGTGCCATATAAAAAAATTCGTAGAACAAAATATAAACAACATCAAAATTTCAATGCTCATCAACTTCAGTGTACTGCATCTTTTGTGGAGCGCTGTTTAACGAAGGTTGTCAAATTACAGCTTGAAGTCTCAGCTAAAAGTTAAAAAAAAATACAGCTGCTCCTACCTGCTCTTTTCCAAAAAAAAAACAGTAACAGTTCATTAAAAATCAAGGGAGTTATGCCACTTTTTCAATACCAGTTGTATGGGAAGTGGGCGTAAAAGTGGGCGGATATTTTTCAAAATTCACACAAATGATTCTGAGTGTTTAAAAATGCTATGTGCCAAAAAATAATGCTTAGGTCAAAATTTAATTTTCACTTTGTATGGGAGGTGGGCGTAAAGGTGGGCGAATCATTTTGGTTTTTCCATTTTTTTTCTTGATTCAAACAAAAAATGTCTATGTGCCAAGTCTCATTGTCCTTCGACAACTTATTCTATTTTTAGCCGCTCGTTCTATCAACCAATGTGCGCCGTCTGCTAGTAAGTATGTACGTATTTTTGTGATAAAAAGCAAAACGAAAGAACAATGCGTAACTGAATGAAGTTAACCATGTGCTCACAAAATAATGATTTTATTTTGCTATGAAATAATTTATATTTTACGTACCTTAATGATATTTGTTTTATGTGCTGTTTAAGTTTGTTTGGTAGCATTTTATATGTATTTATCCACTTGAGTTGCGATTTGCTATTTTGTCTTTTTTCGCGTCTTTTTCCCTTGTGTAGCGTTGTGTTACTATTACTATTTTTTTGTGTTAATGTTGTTTCATTTGCATGTTTATTTACTTTTATTTCCCTAATTTTTGTTTTTAATAGTTTGCGAAATGAACTATGTGCGCACTTCAACAATTTCACAACAATAAGTGTTGCCGATGCTGTCGAAATGTATCACACTGATTTATATGGGCAAAAAATTTTAAGTCGGTTCTAATTAAATTCAGGGATGTAATTAGATGAATTTAATTGACTATTAACTTTAAAAAAAATTTTTTTTTTGTATTTAGTTTTTTTATCTCAAATTTAGGGAAGTATTTGAAACTGAAATAATTGAAAGGTAGCTTGTAATTGAATAATTTTAGATGCTTAAAATATTCAATGTAATAGAAAATAAATTTGATGAGTTGGAACGCGTGGTTCCACAAATTCAGGGAAGTAATTTAACTTAAAATGTTTGAATGTTATCTTGACATAGAATAATTTTTAAGGCAAAAAATATTTAATGTAATTGAAAATAAATTTGATGAGTAGGAACGCGTGCTTTTTTTTATATTGAAGTTGGTCACGTCGAAATGAATTACACGATACTTGTTGTTATCTTTTAGTCTTGGAGTATAACACAAGACTTAACATTTAATTCTTGACCCGATTTTGATGATGCGTGTTTCCTTTGAATGATGATGCGTATTTCCTTGGAATGATGATGCGTGTTTCCTTGGAATGATGATGATGAGGTTTTAGAATGATGACGCGAATTTCCTTAGAATTAGAATGATAATGCGTATTTCCTTGAAATGATAAGGCGTGTTTTTTAGAATGATGATGTGTATTTATTTGGAATGATGATACGTGTACCGTCTATAGTCGGAAATTGTAACAGAAGCGTTGTTCCCAGAGAAGCTGAGAGGATCATCGTCCAGTTGTTCCGCTAGGCTCGAAGGACCATGTCTAATCACCGTGCGAGATCGCCAATCGAGTTCGCCGGATACGGGAGCTAGATGAGATCGTCAGATGAGATCGCCGTAGGAGATTTTATATCCGAAATCTTGTTGGATTCGGATGTTGGTAGTAGCGTGGCAGCGTTGCTACTATTGGATGCTGTAGAGGCGGCAAGGATATCACTGATTTTTGCAGATTAGATATGCCGTGCCGCTGACGTTTGGTAGATTTGATTTCCGGCCTTTGGCTCACAGTACCACAGAAGAATAAACACTTGTTTTTTCAACTTAACAATATATTCACTTTATTTCTAAGGTTAGCGTTAAAGAGTAGCATTGCTCGCTGACTCGAGTAGAGAGGAAAAAAAGACTTATAATTTTTGAAGATTATTACAAAAATGGAGTGCCGCGGTTTCCAAAAAGAAGTCGTTGCGTTGCTGATGATTTCAAAAAAGAGAAGAGACGAAACTAAGTCCGGTACGTGGCTTATATACATTTTGTTTGTAGGCTTTTTTTATAATATAAAGAGAGCAAGGAAAGAATAGAAAAGCTTTCATAGCTATTGGCTTCAAACTGCCAGGGTTGAATGAAAAAAGTAAAATTACTTATTAATAAACTTCAACTTAAAACTTAGAGTGCAGACTTAAAACTAATAATTGAACTTAAAACTAATAAAGACTTCTAGCAAAAAATGAATGAACTTAAAAACTATAAAGGATGGACTTAAAAACTATAAAGGATGAACTTAAATTCTACAAAAATATGATGCTGTTCGGCATCGGCGAAAACACATATATTTACTCAAAATTCACAAACTTTTGAAGAGGGTGTATAATTTCGCAATTGTTTGATTTGCGAAAAATGAATAATGCGTCGGCCATATATAATTTGTTGTTATCGGTTGGTGATGATAAAAGCAATTTAAATGCAATTTTAATTCATTTAGTAATGCCAAGATTAATGCTAGATTCGGGAACCAGGTCTAGATGGGAAGAACATATCGACTACGATGTGCTGTCGCTGTGGAGTGAGTGTCCAGCTGCACTAAATAAAAGATTTCAGCATATGTCAGCTGAAGAAGCATCAGCAAGTGTGAAGGCGTGTTCAACTCAAGGGTCTAACTCAAATACCAACCATCGACCAACAAACCATTCATCGTTAGAAACTAGAGTCGACAAATTACTTCAATTCAACGATTCTGATAACACAAAAACTTTGAGCATCAAGTGGAGTCCCCAAGAAGATAATTTTCAATTTCACCTTGACACAAAATTTCAATATTGTCGGCAACTAAATGAAATGTCTTGTCTATTTCGAATTTTAGGACATTTAAGTCCAATCGTTGTGAACGCAAAAATTCTATTGCAAGAGATTTGGTATCTCGATTGGGATGATTCCATTCCACTTCATCTCGATACAAGTTGGCAGAATTTCAAAGTTAATTTGACAGAAATTAATAACATAAAAGTGCCTCGCTTTGTGCAAACAATTTCTCGAGCAAAACTCGAAGTGTACGGATTTGCAGATACTTCAATTCGAGTATATGGCTGCTGGTCGCATATTCGAAGCCATACTTTTGACAGCCAATTCCAAGGTAGCTCCACTCAAAATCACGTCGTTGCCGAGATTGGAGCTATGTGCAGTGCATTTGTTGGCTAAACTCTGGTCGAAAATTCAAAAGATGCTGGATATCCATGTCGAAATGTGGCGGACACCCCCAATATCGTGAATTATGGTACAAAAACTGATTGTACATACCTTATGTGCCTGTCACTTCCGCAATCATCAAGTGGTTTATTTTTTTGCTTGACAGTTTTGGAACGAGAAAGGGAAATTTTTTTAAGTTTTTTTCAAACATTTGTTTTTGTGAAAAGTCCAATAGCTTGCTCAATTCTTCATGGAGATTCTCAAACAAACATGCATTTTACTCACAATTGAACGTTCTTTCCAAATATTTATACCGAAAATGTAGTTCTCATACGAAAAAGTGCAGAAAATCATCGATGAAGTTGAAAAAATA
>JAWNPW010000762.1:0-14007 GCA_035078745.1 Diastata ussurica
TAGTTTGAACAATGTGTACTTCACGTGATCATTGTCTTGCTCACATTGAACTTCGTTAATATCCAATGGTCTGCGTTTTTTACTTTATGTAACTTGTTCAATTTTCTCAAGCGTTATATTCTTATTTTGGAATACAGCACGTATGTTATTTTCACTGAACAGTGGTTGACCCAAAAGGACTTCTGTGGACAAAATTTCATCATCAACCAAGTACAATTCAAGTGTCAAGTTTAGTCTGTCAATTAACGCATCAACTTCAATTTTCTCGTTTGCATAATATGTACCGCCACAAATACCGTTCATTTTCATCGCACACCTTTCACGTTTTTCCTCGAGATCTTTCGCGATCGATTTCCGAATCATATGGCACTGACTACCGGTATCCAAAAATGCTCGTAGTGAGTTTTGATCAACAACCATAACTTTTATGAAAAACTCGTCTATTAATTTACATTTTGCTTCGCGTATTACTGCATTTGTCTTTCCACAGTTTTCTGACTCATTTCTTGGATGCACCTTGTTGCAATCTTTGCATCTCGGTCGACGCTGTGGTTTAGGACAACTTGTTGAGATGTGACCGATTTCGTTGCAATTGTAACAGGTTACCGTTTTACCTTTCGATTCCGTTTGTTCGACATTTGTGCACACGTTTTTATTGTAGTCAACTTTTACTTCTGACACATTTTCGAAAATAAATCTGACGTCGGATCATATTCTGGCAAGGTTTCCGCAATTTCTTTTAACGTAAACACATTACGCGTATTGACACTAGCTTGTGGCGACAATGCTTCGTTTCTCACGCAATTGATTCCGTTCGATGAATTTTCCGGTTGCGCATTTACGTTTGCTCCGCGATTTTCGGTATTTGTCAATAAATTACTTTGCACAACACGTATTAAATTATCCATCGAATTTTTCAAACTGTTTATTTGTTGCTGCATGTTTGGTGTACTATTTTCAAGTTCATCAAATTGCACTTCGTTTTCTTCAAGATCAAGCTGATCTGACCCGATTGCCTCACATAACCGCAATACCAACTCCTCTTTTAAACCGACTGATGGCAAACGGCGTTCACGAAGCAACTCCTTCAACCGAACTATGGTCAACGATCTTATCAATGTCATTTTCTTGTTTTAATTTCTTCACTTTTCACACTTTTTCTCAAATTTTGATTTGTTTCACGTCCGACTCGATTAATTGTTCTCGTCCAACTGATTTGTTTTTTTTTTTTTTTTCAACGTTCGTTTTTGATCTCGAACAATGTCTTTTGTTTTCTTTTTTTACATAAATGCCGTTGTTTTTCTTTCAGTTCTTACTTTATATTTGTGTATATAACTGCTATACCGTTTTGTTTCGTTTCGTTGCTTTACTTGTGCCAGATGTGTGTATATATGTAGACAATTTCGTTACTTTACCGTTCATTTAGTGCTTTGCGTTTCGTTTGTATTCGTTTGTGATTTATATATTTGTGTTTATCGTTACTATGCCGTTTCGTTTTCGTTACGTTCGTTTCGTTTTCGTTACGTTCGTTTCGTTATATTTGTTCTTACGATTTTTTCTTTTTTATCTTCGATTCGTTTTTTTTCCTTAATAATCCCAATTCTGATCTGTTAGAATGCCGTGTACTATAAAAACACCAATGATGCTCATGTTAAGTACATTTAATTATCATTCAATCAAACGATGCGATTACACTGATATTTTATAAAGTATAGTTTTAATATCAATACAAACGTCCGATCGTCGCCACTGTCGATCGTTGACTGCCCTGCCCACACTACTTATGTGACAACAACGCTCATTACACGTGTGCGGGAATTAATGGGCGTCTTCACGACTTTATTGTGGAAAATAAGGGTCTCCGTTGGTCGTGCGAACCAGAGCTTATTTTTTGGAGATTGGGAAACTCCTTGAATCACTCAATACTAAATTTGAGGCGTACGAAAAGGTATTCTCATCTTTCGAATGTGTCGATGGCTCGCCGAAGAGCAAAAGTAAATCCACGGCTATAAATCTGCCGCCTCCTAATTTCCGCCTTCATCACCTAACCTAATTTCTTTACTTTCCCCTATTCCGCCAATTTATGAGGTCGTGGCAGAATAACGCAAATAAGAACCCATCGTTGCATGCCGGTGCGTCTGATGCGGTTGTTGCATCCACTTCGACAGACGCTTTAAGCATTGCGCCATCTGGTTCATCTTCTGACCATTGCCCTGTTAATCCAGATTCTGGTAACACTGTTGTTGATGGGGTCGTTGAAGCAATGGAAGTTACCGAAACTGTTGTTTCTGGTAGTGTTCGAGTTCCTGCTGTTAACGCACCTGTTAATTCTGTTGTTGCTCATGTGCATAAAAAATTGGTGGCTGCACCTCGTAAAAAATCAATATTTTCTCAAGACTTAAGTCCGACATTGGTGTTGAGGATGTCAACTATTATGTAGAGCATAATTTAAAGCTTAAATTATCTGATATGAAGGTTACTAAATTTATCTTTTCATATGAAAGGAGTATTTGTTCCTTCAAAATCCGTTCCGTCTGATTTGCTTGACGTTTTAATTAATAAAGACAAATGGCCTGAAAACGTGCCGGTTCGTGAGTACACTTTCAAAGAAAGGACGCCTGCAAGAGATGTTGGTCAATTACCACCTCGTATTGCGGCGTCAAAAAACTAGTACGGATGGATACTGAAAACTATCGATTCTGTGATGATCACAAAACACCTTTGTTCTCAATCGCTTACCAGAACGTTCGTGGTCTCAATTCTGAAATTACTGAATTATACGCGAGCAGTTTCGATTTTAATTATCATGTCATTGTTTTTACTGAAACATGGCTTCGTCCTCAAATTCTGAATCCTGAAATCCTGTGCAATAATTTTCAAATTTTTAGAAATGACCGTATTGGGAGAAAAGGTGGAGGTGTCTTGATCGCAGTTCATCAGTCTTTCCAGGCTAGCGAAGTGGTTTTGGATACCGATGCTGATTGCAAGTTTTCATGCGTTGCAGTGTAACTAGTTTCAATGTGTATTTATGTAGCTTGTTCTTGCATTCACATACACAAAACATCTTAAACGAATTGAAGTTATTTACAACAAGTTGAGGTATTCCGACTCGTTGGTTGTCTTAGGTGATTTCAATCTTCACAACGTTCACTGGGTTAGATCTTTCGATTCAATTCAGCTTCTACCTTGTTGCACTTCGACTGTGACTACCGACTTCATTGAAAATATTACTGAATTATCTCTTCATTAAATAAAAGGTATAGTTAATTGCAGTGATAAAATTCTTGATCTGATTTTAGTTGGCTATTTGCTCAATCAAACAGATCCAATCACTCTGCCATTGGACAAGTATCATCCAGCCTTATTAATAAACTTTCAAGCTCCACTTTCTCCCACTAGTATTAGTTGTACTGTAAATATTCTTTTAACAAAGCTGATTTGTGTAAAATAGAGCGTCTTCTTTATGATGTTGATTGGTCTATTCTTTTTCCGCCTATTGCTGTTTCAAGTTTTAATATTAAAATTCAATCTATCTTTGACCAATGTGTTCGTAAATACAAACCTTCAACTGTCGTTTTGAAACCGCCATGGTTGTCCAGGGAACTCCGTTCAGCTAAAACAGTTAAGTCACGTCTTTTCAAAAAGTTTAAAAGATCTGGTTCAAGCACTGATTTTGCTCGTTACATTGCTGCTCGCTCTAACTATAACGTATTGAGTAGGACCTGCTATTGTACTGACCTGAAGTTTTTTCATAAATTCGTGAATTCTAAACGTCAGTCTACTCCGATCCCGGCTAACATGAAATTTAATGATTCTGAAGCGTCAGATAAATTTGAAATTTGCAATTTATTTGCCCAATTTTTTAAATCTATTTATTCTACATCTGTCTATTATCCTTCCAATGCTCACCCCATCATATTGAATGAAATTAATTTCGTCCAATCGCCATTGATTAATGAAAACGTGGTCTTCCAATATCTTTCTGCACTTAAGTTAACTTATGTGCCTGGTCTCGACAATATACCATCTCAAGTTCTGAAATATTTTGCTTCCCATTTTTGTGCGCCATTATCAACAATATTTAATTTATCCTTACAATCGGGTTATTTTCCAACAGCTTGGAAAAATTCATACATTATTCCTTTATATTATTCTGGCAATAGATCTGACGTCTCCAATTACAGAGGTATAGCTAAACTTAGTGTGATTCAAAAACTTTTTGAAAAAATAATCACTGATCAAATTTATAATACCGTCTCAACGATATTAACTCCTTTTCAACATGGTTTCATGGCTAAACGTTCTGTCTCAGCTAACCTCTTAGAATTTACATCTCACACCATTCGTAGATTCTCCGATGGTAAACAAACAGACGTTATTTCAACTGACTTTAGCAAGGCCTTCGATACTGTTAATCACAATCTCTTATTACTAAAACTTAAAGTATCTGGTTTTCCGAAAATCTTACTCTGACAAAACGTTATCTTTAACAATAGTTCATCAGAGAATTTAATGTTCCTTCTGGTGTGCCGCAAAGCAGGCATTTGCGCCCTTTACTTTTCCTTCTTTTTATAAATTATCTTCCTTCGGTTTCGAAATTTTGCAATATTTTAATGTATGCTGATGGCGTTAAACTATTTCTTACGTTTGATAGTTATCTTTATTATAATTTCTTTCAGCTTGATTTGAATGCTCTCAGCTCAAGGCGCTCTTCTAATTTTATGCTGCTAAATATAAAAAAGTGTAAACAGATGTCATTTTCTGTAAACAACTGCTTCACAGAAATTACTTTATTAACAACACACCTTTGGAAATTGTGTACACATTTTGTGACGTGGGCGTCACGTTGGATCAAATACTAAATTTCAACATTCACATCAATTTGACATGCAACAAGGCAAAGAGCATTCTCGGTTTTGTAAAGAGATGGGCAAAGGAATTTCGAGATCCTTATACGACAAATGCATTGTATATATCTCTTGTTCGATCCATTGTGGAGTACGCATCTGTGGTCTGGTGTCCACAGTATGATAGATATATTAACATGCTTGAAGCTTGAAGCTTGAATCTGTCCAAAAACAATTTTTAATTTTTGCACTAAATTTTCTTCCATGGGAGAACGATGTGCTATGAACATCGACTTGCATTAATACATTTGCCTACTCGCAATAGCAGACGAACTATGCTGAATATTTTATTTGTTTATAAACTTTTACATGGAGCTATAGACTCTTCAGAATACTGACGAATACTGTCAAAATTAGATATAAACATAGCGAGCAGTTTTTTTTAGAAATTATAGCTTATTCTGATTCAACTTAAGTAGAATAAATTACGCGTTGCATGAACCACTTCGTTGCATCTGTGATGATTGTAATAATAATTACAATTTGATAAACTTAGCAGATTCTTTCTATTCTCTTAAACGTAGTTTACTTACTGCACTCAATAACCTTCATATTCGAAATCAATAACCAACTTCTTCAGTAAACAGTGCTTCCTACTAACTACTATTTTACTAGCTATCGTAAGTCTACATATCTTGAATATTTTCCGACTTTATTCCTCTTCCTTATCATTAATCCCTATATTTATGCTCTTTATGACGAAATTTATCTTTCACGGTTCATTTAGTTGTTATATTAATATGTAATATATATATTATTACGCGCATTTATTATTAAATGCATTATTGTCTTGTACTTTTCATCGCGCTTTTAATTTTAATGATAATTTTATTATGTACAGCTCAGTTTTCCTCGTTCAATGTCGCATTATTCGTCTTACTTGTTCCTCCTCTCGGTCCAACAATAGTATCATTATATGGCTGTTCGAATCCTTTTTGTAGCCATTTTCGGGATTCGCGCGCGACATCAGAGCCTATCCATCGGGAAAAATTTTATATAAGGCAGGTGAATGTTGATTTCTTTATTGAAATCAGTGTGTTGTGGTCATCGCGAATTCAAATAAATCAATAAACTGTGGCACTAGTTTGCATATCAATAGACAGACAGATAGACAGACAGACAGACATGGCTATATCAATTTCTTTTTCGATGCTGATCAAGAATAAATACAGTATAGGGTTTCCGATGCCTCCTTTAATGCGTTATATGAATCATCAGAAAGTGAGTATACCATTTTCACCTTTTGTGAATGGTATAAATATAATAAGTGTTTTTATTCCATTTAATTATATTCATAAAATTTACTTCACTTTTTTCTTTTGAACAGCATGCAATTTTGACTTTATGCAACTTTTACAAATTGTATACGCCATTGTATTTGAAATCTTCGAGTCAGATCTAACGGTGTGTTTGGTAAAGGCTTATTTCATGATCAATATCTTCACTCAATATGAAATAAAGAACATTTTAGAACAATTGAAAACGGATCGTGCATCCGCTATTATCCTCACTACACATTTTTCCATATAAAAATGTATGTGTAGACAAAATGTGAAAAAATGTTCAGATCGAAAGCTTTTCCGATATAAAAAGTCTCCAACAATATGTGAAATGCACATTTTGCCGATTGAAAACAGTTGGACAATGGTTTGTACATCCACTAATAGCAGTTCTTTCTCTCAATACAAAAAATTTTTACAATTTGAAAAATTCATATTCTTTGATAATACAAAAATGTGCACCTTTTGAAAACAATTGGAAAACGGACCGTGCATTCGCTATTATTAATCTCTCCTCAAACAGAAAAAGTCTCCTACAAAATGTGAAACGTTTTAAGACAATTGGAAAATGGATCGTGTATCCGCTATTATCTATCTCTCCTCACTACTTTCTCCCAATACAATTAATCTCTCCTCACCGCAAAAATACATGAAGATGCAAACGTGCAAAAAATGTGCAGATGAAGAGAACGGTTTGCTTATCCGCTATTTATTAAATGTGAAAAATGTGCAAAAATGTGCAGTTGGAGAGATTTTTCCCATATAAAAAAGTCTCCAACACACTGAGAAATGCAACCCTGAGTGATCTAGTACGCCCATAAATATATTACTGATCTTGATAATTTTTTTTACGATATTATGGAATTGATAAGAAAAGCTTCAATACGAAATTACATCGAAATATCTTCATAAACAAAAAAGATTTCCATATAAGGGCTTTTTGGACTTGACAACTCTGCTTGCAAGTGACAGTCGTGTTTTTAACAGCGCTCTAATCTGAAATTTAAAATCGGTTTAACTATTACAAAAAGCACCTTTGAAACTAACAATACATACCAAAACAACCCGTCTACTGTGGCCTACAAGTTTGTGTTAAAGTGCGATTACAATTCAATTCACTTCAATTTGTGAGTCTACAGGTTTTCAAAATTCCTTCTCTATTTTCTTTTCGTTCTTTTGCTTTCCTCTTAGAATTCGTAGAACTGTGGTTCACGAGTGCGTGCGCGGGTGTGCGGGGGTGTGACGTAAAGGCGGGGCAGAATCTTGGTGCGCCTGTTCTCCTCCTTGCGTGTTATACGCATGCATACGCACTGCAGTTCGGCGGATGGTGGGAGCAATACAACAAATTAACTTTCACTGAATCAACTATAGCAAAATTCTCACTTTGTTTGTTCACCTTGGCTCCCCCGCTTACCAGCGTGTGTGTATATATGCAACGTTGTAAAACAACGGCAAAAGCTTTGTATGTGTGGAACAGCAGAAGGAGAGTGATTTCTGTTGTTGATCATATAATTTATTTTATCTCACTTTTCACTATTTATACTAATGCATCGATATCGTACTGTCAATAGTTTTATATTAAAACGCGGAAAACGTCGGTACGCAAATTTAAATATAATAAATTCATCACAACACACCGGAAAGCTGTAAGTAAGATCACTTGCACTGTTCTGTTTTGATTTTAAATTCACATGTTACAGTACAGGGACGCAAACTAGTTCGATAACTAGGGATGTTCATTGATCTGTACTTTTTAATAAAGAAATTATTGACGTGATAATATGTAATATATTGACGTGATAATTTTTCTTTTATATATCAAATAATTATTTAAATTTAAATTACTATATCTAAATATTAAATATTTATTCTGAATCACAAAATCATATTGGCATATTAACCTTGTAGTATATCCTTTACTACAAAGTAATATAGTATTTCAAACCTCGTTGAGTTTTCTATGTGTAGTAGTGCTGTGTGGGCGATAGTTACAGCAACTTTAATTCGAGAAATGTATCCGATTACTAATTATCTATTAAAGGATAATGGAGTTCACTAATGAAATGGAAGAGTTGCTGCTACGCTCTCCCTGCCGTGAAAAGAAAGCGGTGGCTCCTAGCTCAACTCCCGAGCAAATAAAGGAGGCTGTAGCTCCTAGCGGTGGAATCGGCACCCATAAAGCACGAAAAATTCAGCTCAAGTATAAAGCAGCGTTAATGATAAAAAAACGCATGGATGGGGTCGAAACCAAAACTCTTGCGTCGAATCAGGCAAAGGATTTGGAATGGGCCGCAGAAGCCATTACCGCTGGTCGAGCCGTATTCTGTAATAGAGACGAATACAAGGCGAGTAGCTCAGCGTATCTGAACAGAGTGGAGGAGGAGGTTTTATTGGAGATCACCTCAAAAAGGCAAATGTCTTTTGAAGAGAACTCTTCACGGACTCAAATGCCCAAAAGAGGGAAGTCGACAACAGAACCGAATCCAAGATTCAAAACCGCCAGTGATGCAGGAGAGGTGGAAGATAGTGGAACTTAAACTGGTCCACAAAATGCTAGAAATGATGAGAGGTCCCAAAAAACCAGAAGGCGTGCCAATATTTGATGGAGCTGGTGGGTTTCAACTGGTAAAAATCATAAGTTGCAACAACCAACAGTCAGTTGATTGGTGTAAAGGCACGGTAAAGGGCCTTACTGATCGAAGGCGAAAGTGGTATTTCCAATAAAGTTAACAGCCGACGAGACGTTACTTATGTTCAAATGCCAAAACCCGGACATCCCAACCGAGGACTGGTCGGTTCTAAGGGTCATCGATCCAGCTGACCAGAGCAAGGGGTCAATTCTTATCCTCCAGATAAATATGGAGGCTGAGGATATTCTCTATCCAAGGTTTGGAGAAATGGCGTGGGGCATGGCGTGTGTATACCTCAGGCTCAAAAAAATGAATCCTTCAGATGAAAATGAAAACACGCTGGGAGCTGACGAGGTGGAAAAGGATCTCATCGAGGTCCTCACCGAACAGCTAACAAAGTGTCGTTGGAACCGAAGGAGGCTCCTACAACGAGTAAAGTGGCGATCGGGCTACATGCGGATGTGCTAACCACCACCGTACCGAAGAAACGCTGTGATGAAGGTTCTTCAAGTAAACCTTCATCACAGTAGTGCAGCATCTGCTGTGCTTCACAGGATCCTGGAAGAAGGGTTTTACGATGTGGCGCTAATACAGGAACCCTGGATAGATGCGGCTGACACTATCAAGGGTTTAGCGTCGCATAAATATAACATCTTTTACAGCAACGGAATTGGTAAGAAATAATATAATCTTACTACCCAAGTTTAGCAACAACGATCTAACAACGGTGAGCTACCGGGACGATAGGTAGTATATGGCTCATGACACAGAATGTCTACCTCCAAGCCTGAAAGAAGTTATTGATGAGGCGGTGAGGAGGAAAATATGCGTCGTAATCGGCAGCGATGCAAACGCCCATAGCCCACAGTGGGGCAGCAGCGACACCAACAAAAGGGGTGAGTCTCTTTTCAACTTTATATTAACCACTAACCTGTCCATAGCAAATATTGGCAAAGAGCCTACTTTCGTGGGGGCCACTAGCCAAAACGTGCTGGATGTCACACTAATCACAGAAAGCAATGGCCTTGTGGTGCGCAATTGGAGGATTCTAGACAAGGCATCCTTTTCAGACCACAAGTACATTAGCTTTGAATCAAACTGTTATATATCTAAGACGGTAGAGCAATTCAGGAATGTCGAAAAGACAGACTGGAATGTTTTTTCGAACAAAGTCAATTGTAACTTAGGTAATCAGAACCCTGTCATAGCAGATAGTTTAGAACTACTCGATAGATATAATGGAAAGTTAACAAACACGCTATTGGAGGCTTTTCAAACTGTTTGTCCACTTAGGAAAACTAATAAAAAATACAAACCCCCATGGTGGAATAAGGATATTAAAAAATCCCGCAAGGAAGTACAAATACTGTTCAAAAGGGAACGGAAATATGATAGTACAGGCATGGCGGGTTATAGAAGTGCTCTAAAGAACTTTAGCTGGCGGGAGTACTGCAGGAGTATTGACAGTACCTCAGAGGCTGCTAGACTCAGAAAGGTACTTTCAAAAAAACCTAGTACTTCATCACTCATCCAAAACAACAATGGCTCATGGACTTACAAAGAAAAGAAACGTTAGACTTGATGCTCAATACACATTTCCCTGGTTGTCAAGACACAGCCAACTCTTCACACGTTGATAATTACGATTGTATGAGTGAGGAGGTACGAAATATCTTCACCGATTCTAAAATCGAATGGGCGATAATGTCCTTCAAACCGTACAATTCTCCTGGGCCAGATGGGCTGTTCCCGGCGTTCCTTCAAAGAACGCTTAAGACTGTAATACCATGGCAGAGAGCTATCTTTAAAGGGTGTATGAGACTCAATGAAGTACCGGAATCCTGGCGAAACTCAAGAGTGGTTTTCATCCCCAAAGGGGGAAAAGCCCTTAGGTTAGGTTAGCCCTTAAGTTAGGTGTGGGGGCGAAGGATTTTAGGCCAATCAGCTTAACCTTATTTCTACTAAAAACAATGGAACGTCTTCTGGATATTCACATCAGGGACAGACTACCAAAATATTACCTTTCAGCATGTCGGCATGCATACCAAAAGGGCAAATCGATCGAAACTGCTCTGCACGAGACAGTTCGAACAATACAGACGTCGCTTCAAAATCAGGAATACTCTCTGGCAGCCTTCCTGGATATAGAGGGGGCGTTCAACAACGTTACAAAAGACTCCCTAATAAATGCTTTAAGAAGAGCTTGCGTTGACTCTCGATTAAGACTGTGGATAGATTCTCTACTCAATCCGAGAGGTTCTAAGCTGAATGGGGACACTCAAAGGCCCAAAGGTACGCAACAAGGGGTACCCCACAGGGAGGGGTACTCTCACCTCTCCTATGGGTACTTGTTGTTGATGAACTCCTAAAGTCTCTGCAGACCTACGGCGGTAAGGTGGTCGCGTATGCGGATGATTTGGTGTTAATAGTATCCGGGAAGTTTCTTAACGAGCTATCCGAGCTCCTTGAGAGCTCTTTAAGGCAGGTTAAAAAATGGGCATCAGGGAAGGGTTAAGATATAAATCCACAAAAAACTGAGTTAGTACTTTTCTCCCGCAAATATAAAATTCCTAAGTTCAGGGACATTAAGGTCGCAGGAACAGTCCTGACCATCTCTGAACAAGCCAAATTTCTGGGGATCGTTTTAGAAAAAAAACTGTCCTGGAAACCTAATATAGACTAACGCATAAGAAAGGCATACAATGCATTTTATGCCGGTAAGAAAATGTTTGGCACGAAATGGGGTCTTGAACCAAGGGTGACATACTGGGTGTACACTTCAATAGTACACCCAATCCTACTACATGGAGTGTTATTCTGGTGGCACGCGCTTAGAACCAAATACATCGCAGATCGAATGGAGAAAGTTCAACGAATGCTATGTATTGGTATAACTTGTGCGCTTAAAACAACTTCATCACAGTCACTCAATATTTTAATGGGCCTTTTACCAATCGACCTTTTTGCAGAAAGTGTAGCGTTCCAAACCGCACTTAGACTAAAAGAATCGAGTTGGTTTAGGTCCAAGATATATGGGCATATCAATCTCAGTGGTATTACGGATGCCACCACTGATTATCTATCTCCCAGTGGTATTATGGATACCACCACTGATTATCTATCTCCCAGATTGTCCTTTGATCGAAATTTCGAGGTAAAATTTCCATCAAGGGATTATTGGTCATCACTCCAAGACAAAAGCCACACAACACTTGATATATTCACCGATGGATCTAAGCAAGAAACATGTGTTGGGGCGGGATTCTACATACCGTCTCTAGCTATTAGCAAATCCTTCAAACTGTCAGAGAACTGCACTATTTTCCAGGCAGAAATAGCAGCAATAGCAGTGGCCGTGGAAGCCCTGGGAAAAGGCTGCTCTGGTAACGAAATAATCTTCTATGTGGACAGTCAAGCGGCTTTAAAAGCGCTATGCAATGTCACGATTAATTCGAAAACGGTTTCCGAATGCCTTGAAGCACTAACAGCACTTGGAAAATGCAACCATGTGCAACTTAAATGGTTACCAGGGCACATGGGGATTGAAGGGAATGAGAAAGCGAACGAAGCTTCTGAACAGGGAGTTACGTCTGACTCATACCCCGTTAATATAAACTACCCTCTCAGCTTTCACTTCGAAAGAAAAGTTGACAACATGTTCACGAAAGCCAATGGAAGATGGAAGAGCTCCACACTAAACGAAATGGCCAAAACCTTTCGCCTAGAATACAACAAGAAAAAATTAAACTTCGTTATCTCGCTAACACGCGTAGAATGCAGCCTGATGGTAGGCATCCTGACAGGACACTGCCTGATAGGAAGGCACGCTCACCGAATGGGTGTCACATCAAATAATTGGTGTAGGAACTGCTCTGTCACTGTCCGGCTGTGGCAAGATGCAGGCTGCGATGTTTAGGATGGGGATTCTTCAACTCACTTACTGACATCACAAACACAAAACTGAAGGACCTACTCAAATTTGTCAAGAAAACGCATACGTTCGTTCTCACGAAGAGAGAAGGGAATATTCTATTAACCAAAAAATGGCGCACTACGGACCCAGCAGTGGTCTATGTGAAGAATACAAAGCTTGACTTTTGTATGCAGCCACCCATAACCGAACCTAACCTAACCTAAGGGCTTTTTGACCGATTTTGACTTTTGTATGGCAGATTTTCCTAAATCTGGTCCGATCCGGATGAAATTTTCCGGTGAACTGATCTGACATAAAAGGAGATATCTTAAAAAAGGAAGGACTAGTTTCCATACCAACGGAGTGATATATAGACAGACGGGCAGACAAGGCTATATCAATTTCTGTAACGATGCTGAGCAAGAATATATAAGTATACTTACACACAGAAAAAAAAGATAGGTAAATCTAACCGAAAAAAATTGTAAAAAACTATTTTTCCATTTTACATTAAAAACACAAACAACAAGTACAATTTGAGTTGTTAATCTAACCGACAAAAAATTTTTAAACGAATTTAAAAATCTTTAACCAACTAAAATTGTTACTTTACTATTTTGGTTCGTTATTTAACCGAAGAGATATATACGCAATTCTCTCTTCGCACGTCACAACATTTTTTGTTAATAATGAACACAGTTGTCAACTTTGTTCCAACGTCGACGGCAAAAAAAAAAAAAAATAAAAATTTAACAAAGTTCTGCTACACACATCTGGTCCCTTTACTATTTGTTCGCGTTCGTGCACATACATATATATTTTTCAGTATTCTTTTTTGTTTTGCTGTCGATGGTCGTAGAAATTGATTTCCTTTGACTGAAGTTGGCATTCATATAATTCGCAACAACTTCTTCCACTATGCGTATGTTTACAAGCATGATATTGAATTATTCACAAACGAACTGCGATAAACCGGTAAGTAGGAACATTTTTCACTGATGTGCCTTGTATTCAATAAATAACATTTACCTTTGAAGAGCACGCAGGCATTGTTTCCAACTGGAGAGAAAACGAACGCGGACCCGTAATGGCTGAATGATGTTATTTCATATAGAAAGCTCCCATAATAAATTCCGTCCGGTTGTTTTAAATAAATGGACGATGTTTATAGAGAATCACACAACAAAATTACTTCGCTTCTCAAATATGTATAATTTGCCAGACGTTTGTTATAGAAAATAAAATTCATATATGCACAATTTTTGCGCGCAACGCCC
>JAWNPW010000763.1:0-13999 GCA_035078745.1 Diastata ussurica
AATATCACATATCACAAAAAAAATATCACATTTTGCAACTCCTTTACACAAAAAATTGTTTCGATAAATAGATGTGTGCAAATAAACGCACAAACTTAATATACCTCATGTGAAAAGTATTAAAACAGCAACAACAAAATTGCAACAAAGAGAAGATTATAAAATTAAAGAACAACAACAATTCTATACGAAAATCGTGATTTGTAAACAATAACAACATAATTTCAAAAAATGTGCATTCTGTACATAATGAATCTGGATTTGAAAATTCTGTAAATAATAACATATAAAGTATTTGTAATGTTAAAAAGTGCCCACTTTTTTGAATTTTGCAAAGCAGAATTTTGACATACAGTATTTTGAGCATACAGCATTTTGAACATACAGTATTTTGCACTGTCCGTATTTTGACCCCAACCCTGCCATATAAAGTTAAAAATCCGAAAACTATCTTTATAAGAAAACAATTTTGTTTTAATAGATAATTGCGTCAAATATGACACATATGTATGTACACATCAAGAATGATAGAACACAAGATTGCGCAGATCGGGGTACGAAAATGAGCTCGTTTTGCGCACCTACGTCACACAGTTTAAAAAAAAACAACAAAAAGTAAGAAGAAGCTCAAAAATAAAATTTAAAAAAGCACTTAATTGGTAAATATAATGAAAGTTGTCAATTAATATTACGTTTTAAATAAAATAATTCAATAGTTAGATTAGTTTGATGTCATATTTGGATATTCGTAAACTTCACTAAGTGTTGGCGAATTTTTGAGAAATCGAATAATGGAGCTGCCGCAATGCGTAATCTTATATTTTATCATTCTTGTGTACACCTCGATTATACGGCACAAAATACGGTATCTAATAATCTCGAGTCAGTGTAGCACACTTACACCCGAATTCAACAAATTTTGCTAACAAATATTTAACTTTAAATGAAACAATTATTTAAATATTTGTCAAACACATTCGTCATTCACCAAAGTTTGATTTTTACACATTTCAAAAGGGGGCAGCCCTTGAAAATATTAATATGTCGATAGGAAAATCAGTTGTTTCAATGGAAACTAACAAATATTTAAATCTACTCCAGAGGTTATTTATGCGCTTCATACACTGCCCGATAATTTATCGAAGATTTATTAAATCTCAGCAGTAAATCTCAACTCACTTCACTGAAATGTGAAGATTTAACTTTTTTGAATGTTTTATTATTTATTTGAGTTTTTGAAGTCTATAAAGAAAAATATGTGAGAGCAATATTATTACCCAAGACAAAACTAGCGAGTGTTTGAAGGCATTTTCATGAGATAATTGCTTCAAATTTGACACATATGCATTAATTGTCGATTGAAATACAGTGACAAAAAGCGGATAATAAAAATATAGCTGTCGTATAAAGTTTTAATCCAAAACGCATCTTTGTAAGAAAAAACTTTTTATTTCATAAGATAATTGTTTGAAATTCAGATGCTTCAGTGGTTTTTGTTTTTTTGTCTTTGCACCACCAGTACCATTTTCGTCATCAATAACATGATGCACTCTCTTCCGATTTGAATTTCCGTTTATGTTGAACATATTGCAAGTTCTAAATCAAAATATTGAATTTCAAAAATTTATTTAATTTACTCGCACGTCTTTTCAATTTGAAATTTTCGTTCTTTTTTTTTTTTATTTTCATCAAATGTCATTAACGATGGCAAAAAAATCGATTATTCTTATCGATTTCACAGTAAATTACGTAGATTTATGCCAAATCGATGTAATGTAACAACTTTTTAAGATTTAATTTTATATGGTAAATCGATAAAAAAATTTTTAGATTTAGTGCTAAATCCTCATAAATTGATAAATTTACATTAAATCTGGCAGTTTACGGAGGGCATTAAATAAAATTTAAATCACTTTGTAATTTCGATGGTGAAACGAAATTTGATAAAATTTTATTCAAATATTTGCTAAAAAGCTTGGTGAATACGGCTGTTGAAAAATAAGCGTCTATAATCACAAAACAAAGTGTTTCGAATACAATTCTTAACTTGTATTGAAAATTCGATTTATTCGAGATGTATTTATATGTGTGTATCCAAAATACACGGTTCGAGTTAATTCGAATTAAACTAGCGTATAAACGGAGTAAGTGGTTATTATTACTCTTATGTTGAATTGTATAGAAGCTTCGAAGGACGCCAAAGATACTACTGCTTCTTGACTGGTTTAAATATGTGTACAAAGTAAAAATAAAAATTAATTTAAAAAGAAAATTAAATTTTAACTTAAAAAAAAAAATTTTCCGGTGCAAATTTCAAATTTTTAGAAATGACCACATTGGGAATCAAGGAAGTGGTGTCTTGGTCGCAGTTCATAAGCCTTTCCAAGGTAGCGAAGTTGTTTTTGATACCAATGCTGATTGTAAGTTTTTATGTATTGGAGTGAAACTAGTTTAAAAAATATTTATGTTGCTTGCTCTTACATTCCTCTAAATTCTAACATTTCGCTGCATACACAACATTTGAAACAGATTGAAGTGGTTTACAATAAGTTAAGTTATTCCGACTCGCTGGATGTCTTAGGTTATTTCAATCTTCCCAATGTTTCCTGGGTTAGATCTTTCGATTCAATTCAGCTTTTACATTGTTGCACTTCAACTAAGACTGCTAACTTTATTGAAAATGTTGCTACATTATCTTTTCGTCAAATAAATGGCCACTCAGCCTTATTAATAAACTTCCACATGCCCCTACTAGTATTAGTTGTCTCGTACCATAGTTTAATCAGAATAGTTTTCAAATATCGATAATATGTAAAGGGAATTAAAACAAAAAAATTATAAAACTAGTAAAAATCCCATTACAATCACTTCAACGAAATTAGCCCACACCGCTTGCATATGTTCCATTCGATTGAGTTGGCAACGTTCAATTTGCGCGGAACAACTATTCATTGCCGCTGTTTAGTTGGCATTTCTTCGTGTCGTCGATTTTATGCACGTGATACAGAGGCCCGCAACTGAACACAAGAAGAAATATATTTTGAACCATAATATATTATTCACAAAATATTATACATATACTAAGTTTTAATACAAAGAACTCACCTTATTTAATTGATTAACTGAAATAAATTTCAAATGTTATTTTATCTTTTTAGTCGATTTTTAAAACAGTATTTGGCGGTAATACAAACAATTGTCAGTAGTCTGGACGTTATATCGATATTCCATGGCAAACAAAAAAATCCAGTGGCCCGCTTCTAGACCCTCTCCTCTGCATTATGCGATAATATCGATCAATATAATAGTTTAAAATTGTTTGTTGTGTTAATTTTTAATTACAGATCTTTACCGGAAATTGATGGACTTAGTAAAGAAACAGTATTGACATCATGGATGGCTAAGTTTGATATAATATTAAAAGGCTCTGGAGAAGAAGATTCGAAACGACCATCGCGAATGCAACAATCACTTAACAGCGAATTAATACTATCAAAAGAACAATTATACGATATGTTTCAACAAATTTTATGTGTCAAGAAATTCGAACATCAAATATTGTTCAACGCGCTTATGGTTAGTTAAAGTCGTAAAAAATTATATATGGTTTGTTATATAAATTGTAATTTTTTAAGAGCTATCAGAAATTTTAAAGAAAAAAACACATAAAATTCAGAAAAATGCATGAAACCTTTATTTGAATCGATAGTATGGTCGATATAATTTAATGTTTGAATAATTTAATATTTCATGCAAATGTTGGCCGCGGCTGCGCCTCAAATGCTGCATCCGCTTAGTCCAATTTTGGAGCACTCTTTCCAACATTTTGGCCGGCATCTCACGAATAAATGCTTCAATGTTGGCTTCCAGTGCGAGAATCGAAGCGGGCTTGTCGCTATAAACATGAGCGTTAAAATAGCGTTAAATCGCACGATCTAGGCGGCCAATCTACCGGTTCTTAACGTGAAATAAACTGTTCTCGGAACTCGTCTCTCAATAGCTCCATTGTTTCGCGTGCTGTGAGGCATGTGGCATCACCACATGTCATGAAAGTCAAGCTCTTCCATTTTGGGCAAAAAAAAGTTTGTTATCTTCACACGGTAGCGCTTACAGTAACGTCGCGATTCGCATCATCTTTGAAGAAATACGGCGTAATGATGCCGCCAGACCATAATCTGCACCAAACAGTGACTTTTTCTGGATGCATTGGTAGCTCTTGCAATGCTTCTAGCTGCTCTTCATTCCGAAAACGGCAATTTTGTTTGTTCACTTATCCATTTAACCAGAAGTGAGCTTCGTCGCTGGACACAATTTTTCGACAAAAAAGTGGATTTAACCAGAAGTGTTGGTCGTTTCTAAGACGATTTATGGTTAAATTATAGACAAAACTGAAGATGTTCGACACTGACATAAGACGCGAAAAGTGCGTCAGCTGTCAAAACCGGTGTTGCCAAAAAGAAAATATCTGTAAAATCACTCTTTATATGTGGCATTATTTTTTAAGTGTACGGTATTCAAAAAGGAAATTGCCCTATCGGGGTGACGAATCGTTAGTAGAAGTTTTTGAACTGAATATTCATTAAAAAATGATTAAGTTTAGTCTATAGGTCTCGGAGATATTGGCGTTTAAATTTGTTGATTTGGAGAAACTGTCATAAATTCGTATGCAGCTTGGATCGAAATGTGTTCGAATTTCACTTTGACGAACTTTCGGAAATTTTTTAAAAAAATTCTTTAAAATTAATATTAAGTATTCTTTTTTCATAGTGAAAATTTTTTAGCGTTTTTTAAAACTTGGACGCTTTTTTTCTTTTTGATAAAAGAACGCATCATGAGGCCGATGAAAATTTCTTCAAAAAGAAAATTTGCATATTTTTGATAGTGTGATGACAAACTCAATATTCGATAACGCAGTAGTGACACAAGACACTTTCCAATATCATATGTTTATATTTATAAATTTATATGTATAAATATATTATATTTACAATGCCAATATCCGAAGATTGTGTTGGAGAAATTTTCATCCGCCTCAAGATACGAGTTATTCCCAGAAACTAAACCAAAGAACACGACTTGTATGGCTATGTGGGGTGAACAGAAAAGATCCGAAAAATATGAATAGCGAACGAAAAACTGGCCATCTTACGGGATAATACCAAAGTTTAAAATAGTACACGCTTGCAAATAATGCTCTGTTCATTTGCAATATTTTCAATAATAAAAACAAACATTAAAAAGCAAATATTGAAGAATATACATGAGTAAATACTTTTTTTAATTGAGAAATTCATAAATTAATTAATATCTCAAGAACAACAAAAAACCTCCTCCTGCAATTTTTCTTAACTCAATTAAAAATTATCAGCTTTCATAAAAAAAATTTTAAAAATAAAAAAAGGGTCCAAGTTTTAAAATTCGCAAAAAAAATGTTCAGTATAAAAAAAGGATGCTTAACTTTGATTTTGAAACATTAAACAATTTATTTTTCAAAAGCTCGTCCAAATAACTTTCAAACACATTTCGATTCAACATTTTTTATGCCATTCGAAAGAAGTTATAAGCATCCGAAATAATGACTATTTCTCGAAATGAGCATCTTTAAACGCCCATATCTCCGAGACCTTTGGACTAAACTTAATAATTTTTTCGGAATAAACAATCCACCAACTAGGACTAACGATCGGGCAACCTTCAGCCCGATTGGACAACTCACTTTTTGAATTGGGTACACTTGAGAAATAATGGCCCATATGTATAACCAAGTTAAATTAGATTATCACACAAAAATCAATTTAAAATATACTTAAATCAAATTATAAACGATTGTTTTTTAGCTTGATTCAGCGGACGAACAAGCTGCAGCAATCAGACGTGAGCTAGATGGTCGTATGCAACGAGTTAGTGAAATGGAAAAAAATCGAAAACTTATGCCGAAATTTGTTCTTAAAGAAATGGAATCTTTATATATAGAGGAGTTGAAATCATCAATTAATTTGTTAATGGCAAATTTGGAATCGTTGCCTGTTTCAAAGGGTAATATGGATAGCAAGTATGGTTTACAAAAACTCAAGCGTTATAATCATAGGTAATTGATATCACATGCACTCACTAGAGATGGGCGCATGTTGTGAATTTTGCACTATCACGATATATCTGTGTTACACAAGGTGAGAAAGTGCCCGAATAAAGTAACACTTATGCGAGCATACTCACGTAAACATGTTCACAAATTTTCACAATTTTACCTCCGCGTGAGGTAAATGTCACTCATGCGCGCATCTCTAATACTTAAACGCAAAACAATTCTTATAGAAATAATTATATAAAAAAAATTTTTTTTTTCATTACGCAGCACGCCATCATTTCTGTAAGTTATCAATTGGGTACAATAATCATTTTTATACTCTTCACCTACTCTTGCTTCAGAATGCATTTGTCGTATTTTGCATTTTGTCACAAAAAGTTTCTTTGAACTTACGATAAAAAGACTTCTGGCAATATATAATTTCATAAAGGAAAATTGCAAAATATTATGAAAACCAATGGACAGCTATTAACAAAAAAAAAATTTTTAGACCATTCCTACACGTTTCTAAAATTTTAAGCTTCATTATACAGCATTTCTATTTGAAGACGTTTGCAATCGAAATTGTATGACGTACAACAATTGTATTTTCAATGAGAAAAGTCACCATTTTGCATAAACAAAATGCTGTATGTTATGGTATCTCAAGACGATAAAATTTTGTGTCGTACGATAAAATGCATACTGAATATCTTGGAAGTTGTAAGGTTTGGGAAGAAACTGATAATGAATATATCAAAACCGAAAAATTACGAATTCGACATCCGTATTTTGAGGTAGTGATATATTTTTGATCAACATCAAAAGAGAAATATATCTAGCCTCGTCTGAACGTAACCAAAAAAAAAAAAAAAAATAGTTGAAATTGTGATATTCGAACCGATGTTGTTACACAGACTAAGCCAGATCGTACGATATGCTCCTGCAACAATTTTTTTGTTTGTTTTATTTTTGTGTAGATAGAACAGAAAGAGATGTATTTTATTATCCTTAAAAGCTTTGCAGTAATTAATATTTACAAAAAAATGTAATAAGTAATAATCAAATCAATTGCACAATTGCTTATGTATATATTTATACCACAGAAGGTTACGGTAATTATTGGCTATTATGGAATACAACCAAACTCAGTTGAGTTGTCTTGACGACAACTCATCTTTGAGAAAACCCACCTTTTTTTATATTACAGTACACAACTATTTTCAATTGAGTTGTTGTTTATTTCCCAATTATTTTTTGCACAAGTTTTGATAGTTCAGTATTTATTTACATACATTTACAATACGGGTTTGCCAATTTCAACTCAACTCAACTAGCAAGTTGTAATCTATAATAGATTCATATGCTACTAAGCAATACTAAGCAATTTAAATATGACTCTTATATTTTGCATGATTCATAGACGAAAATTCCTGCAACCAACGAAAAAGCAATTGAAAGCAGAGTTATTTCTTTTTTGTTTTTTTAATCCGTTTATTATTACACCTTTCATTGACAAAGTAATTTTTGTAAATTTATGGGCGGTAAACATGTAATTTCTTTTACCAAACATGTAATTATTATTTTTACAGCAATCGAAAAACTATATTACGGCATTAAATCGGCAAAAATAAAAGAACGAAGTAAATAGACAAATTTTTGTACCATCACTCAATCGACTGTAACTTCGTTATTCCTCCATGGATTTTTTCAAAAGCAACTCATTTCCTTCATAAAATGGCTATCTCCATGTACAGAATGATAAACTTTCCATTTTTTTGCTGTTTTTGGTATTTTTTTGATGATTTAGAGAATTTTCGATTCAAATTTCCGGAGCAAAATATGACTTTTTCGCCAATTTCGCGGAAACTATGTGGCCGATTGTCCAAGTTGGTTAACAAAATTTGTAGATAATTTCATTATTGTTAGTTTGCTATTTTTACTTACACCCTTACCGTCAAGTAGAAAATTATGATTCGTTGTATATTGTACATTATGATCTTCATAACTGATATTTGAATAAACAGTTTTGTTTCCGATTGTTTAAATATATGTGTCAATTTGTGTTATAATATTTTTGCTTATTTTTTACGTTTTGCTTATTATTAAGTTTTGATTGTATAATTTTTTCTTATTCGTCTAATTTTAATTGATTATTGTGTAATTGTTTCTTCTTCTTGTTCTATTGTTCTATTTTTTATTTTAATTAATACTTAGTCTGCTATGTTTATATTTAGTGTATTATTTCCTACATTATTCTTAGTTCTTCTATGTTTTACTTAATCTATTTCTTTTGCTTTTGTGCTGCTCTTTCTAACGTTAATCTTAGTTCCTCTTTGTAATTATCTAAATTTTAAATAGTTTTAATAGTCTGTGTTTGTTATGTCATTTGGTAGTGACGCTAGTTTACCATATACCAATTCGAATGGAATAACACATCACCAATTCTCATCCCGTGTCGACATTTGGTGATGTGTTATTCGTCAAATTTAACAAAAATTCATTTAAAATACGATGGTTTCTTGATATTGATGTTGATGATATGATGTGAAAAATATCTGTTTTATGTCTAATAAGTTCACTACTTGCTTCATAAGCTCATTCAAAAATTCTGTTCCCCTATCAGATATTAAATCTTAAATTAAATTATCTGTTCTACTAATGTTCTTGCGACAGGTATGGCCTCCTTTTTCTCTATTGGGCATGCTATTATAAATTTAGATAGATCACATTGTGCTGTTAAAATCTATCTATATCCGTTCGATATCCTCAAAGGTCCTACTGTGTCTATGGAAACATAATTTGAAAGTTGTATTTGGTGTATTGGGAATTTGCAAACGAGACTTGACATTCATCTGTCTATTTGAGTTCATTATCTTTTCTTGATAGATTTTTCAATGGCTTTTCTATTTCTGCAAATATAGGTATAAATCTTTTACAGTAATTGCTGAAAGCTACGAATCTCTATGCTTCATCTTTGTTTTTAGGAGTTTGAAAATTCTTTTTTCGTTTTAATAGCATTTTGGGCTAATAAATGACCTAGATTTACTAGCTCTGATTTCAAATAATTACATATCTTTGCATTTAACTCTAAATTGTACTGTCAACATTTTCAAATTCTCATTTTGATGTGATAAACTACATCCGAATACTATTATATCATCTACGTATAGGAATGCTTCGGTTTCTAAACCTGAAATTGCAATTGTTAACGTACGTTGGAAACTGAAAGTTGAGATTTTTAAGAAAGATGCAATTTTGAATCCAAATGTTAAACGTTTAAACTGAAAGTGTCCATTTGGTATTGAAAATACAGTTAATGGTCTCGAATTTTGTTATAATTCTATTTGATGGAATGAACTAGTCATATCTAATGTTGAAAAATATTTTGCCCCTCATCTTCTAGGAAGGGAGCACAAAGGAAATTTATCGTTTACTGATTTGTTATTCAATCTGCTGAAATCTACTACCGATCTCCAGTTTTTCTTGTCCTAGCATCCCTTCTTTGGTACTAATAATCAATATGAATTATATGGGCTCGCTAAGTTCTCTATTATATCTTCTTTCAACATATCTTTTACTTCATTTTGTATTACCTCTGTATTACTATGTGGTAGTCTATAATTTTTGATATTCACCAAAATGTTATCTGTTGTGGCTAATGTCTGCGTGTAGAAATTATTTACTGTTAAATGTTCTCCTTCCATATGAAATATGTATGTCTTGATATTCTTTAAATAAATTCCATAATTCTTCTTTATCAGTATTACTTTCTGATTCTATATTGAGTAGTTTTAGTAAAGCTTGTGGGCATATATCATTATATTATTGTTTGATACTTTTAGAATTTTATGGTTGTTCAACGGTATTACTGTAAAATCTAATTTATTTATTCTGCTTCCTCCGAGTTTGTGTTTGAAATTTTTATGTGATATGTTTCCTTGCTTTGTACTATTGTTTTTTCTACGAATACTCCAGTTTGTACCTGTTTATTTGAAATAACATTGTCTTGTTCTAGCCCTAGATTGAATGGATGTATATATTCACTTGTTGGTGGAGTTATTATAGTGTCCTCTTTTAATACCTTGCTTTCCATTACTATAATAAATCGTTCATTATTTACCTACATAAGTAAGGGAAGTGCGCCGATTGTTTGTTTTTGTTTTTGCCTCATATTTTTTGACCAAATGTATATTACATAATCATATGTGTACGAATTAAAAGCTAAAGGTCTTAGGTAACTGTCAGTGAAGAAACTTAATTGATTCCTTGAAATAGAAAAATTTTATATAGAATTTTGTGAAGCGACAATGTTTTGAAAAAAAAAAAATGTACCCGGTTGTGTGCACCCCTGAAAAATCCGCTAAAAATGAAAACTATGACTCGCAACATCGCATTAAAATCCATTTTTTTTTAGGCAAAATAATTTTTCCGGTGTTAACTTGGCTAAAGAGTAAGTAAAGTGCATATATAAAATACATTACGTTAACATGAACAACGATATTACGCAGTTTCATGAAGAAAAGATGCTCATAACTTGAAAAGATAGACCTTTTTTTCAAGTATGTTATGCATAAATTTTGGTTAAACACAACGTTGAATCACAAAATACGATGACAAAACTGCAAAAAAAAATATTAATCACTCACTGTTCGAATCAGCAAGCCTTTTTGACGATTATTAAATCAAAAATTTTGCCACAGCTTATAATTAAACTCAATTGTTTCTGTAAACGTTACAATTTATTTTATTGAACTATTCGATGCGTTCGCATTGCTTGTTTCCGCCGAAGTGTACGAAAATAATCTTCTAAAAATGAAAAGAAGTTACAAAAAAACGAGAAAAAGGAATAGCGATATCCACATAGGCAGAGTATATCGCTAAAAGTAGCAACTATTTACATTTATGCATTTGTATGACAATAATTACATGTCCTATTTGATTGCATTGTAAGAAAATATAAAAATAAATATGTCGAAGATATTATTCAGTCATTTCTGAACATACTCCCCTCGTTGGAAGTTCAACGTTTTCAAGAACATCAATTGCGAGATCGCATAGTTTACGCACTGCCCGTTTTGCTATTCCGTGGCTGGTTCGTATGGTAGCGACTGGCACAACGCCATCTTCACCAGGTGTGGTATCAACCACTCTGCCCAGTTGCCATTTCAGAGGAGGCAGATTATCGTCTTTGATCAGCACCAGATCCGACTTGCAAGTTCGATGCGGCTGCTCGACACTTTGATCGCTCTTGCAGTTACAGTTAATTTCATAAAACGAATGCTGCCCAATATATGTAGAGTTGCTAGATAACGACTTAGTAAGTTTTGACGAAAATTTTCAAGAGAATAATTGAACTTTCCTAACCTCTTCTAATCTTTGTAACTTCCTATCAATTATTTTCCTCGCCTATTTGAAATTTCTTAAAATTTTTTATATTTCTCTCTATCTCTTCTATATAAGATAAGTCTTCCATAAATATATACTTTGATGTTATTTTTTATAGCTAATGATTTTTATTTCCACAAAAATATTATATATATATATTTCTCTTTTTTAAACGTTTACAATTCTATTTAATTTCTTATTTACTTTTTTTTTATGATGTTTGTTTATTTTGTATATTAAAAATATTATGAAGCTTAGAACCAATATTCCGATTATCGTCTCCTGCGCATTGCTTATGGCCGCATTATTGGTTACAACGATGGGCGTTGTTTGCTGTTGTTTGCCCATCGTGCTCAATTCCATTAACGTTGTTTCCGTAATTCTTTTAATTGTTCTTGAAATGTCTGGTGCAGGCCTCACCAAATGTATCCGTGGACTGAGGCCTCTCTCGCATGAATCGGGGGCGCCAGAACAAAAAACCAAACAACAAAAGGAGACAGTCGCATGGTTGAAGTGGAAGAGGTATACTCTAAAGCAGTCATGAAAAGAAATTGATAGATCCATGATGCCTATTATATCACTTTCGATGTTTCCAATTACTTTCGGCTAACGACCAGCACTTTTATCGTTTTGTGGCCTCCACAGACTCCACCTCGTCTATACTTTTCGACGTGTCCACTACCACTATATCATCCGCAAAACCACAAATTTTTACTCCCATGGGGATGGTCAAACTGTGAGCAACATGCATTATACTCAAGACGAACCCCTGCGGCACGCCGCCAGCAATGGTAACAACGTCACCCCTGGATTTTGAGTTTCCACCAGGAAGATTTCATGTTGGCCACTGAATATCCCTGGGCGGGGTGACTGTTTGACCGCTCTTTCCCCATGCAAGAGAGCCGCCAAGTGTTCCAGCATCCCTCGGTTTTACCGAAAGCTTGTCGGCACTGCCAACTCAACTTGTGTTTGTACTCTAGGGTCACCGCAAAATATTTGACTACTCTGGACAAGCCAAGAGTTACGCCTTTCGGCTTAAGGAGAGTGAATCCCTCCCGTGCCCGTTCCGGAGTAAAAACTTACGTTGTTGTACTCGGATTACCGGATAGACCATGCGTTGTGCACCACAACTTGTTGCACAGTGGTGCCTATCCGTTCTAAGGATCATCCTGACACTAGTGGACGTATTCCCTCAGCCTGTATGTGTATATCACAGCTTTGTATCTCTGTCAGCAAACAAAACACCACAGTAGTGCTGCAAGGACACCTCCTTGAGGGTAGCCTCTTTCCACCGCTACCGTGACATCATTGTCCTCTCCTTGCCAGCATTTAACAGTCTACTGGTCAGCATGAAATTGATCCATTTTACAAAGAATAAAGAGTCGAAGGTAGCATTATCGAAAGCACCTTCTATGTCAATAAGTACCCCATTTTGTACTTTCCTGCTTCCAGACCCTCTTCAACCTTGTAAACAAGATCGTGGAGAGCTGACACACAGGATTTCCCTTTTTCTAGCTGAGAGGACTGCAAATAAGCGCCCACGACTTGGTATGCTTTCCAACTACGCATTCAAAGTTTAGGAATGAAAAGAACGCAGACTTAGGAATGAAAAGAATGTAAAGGAGCCATCAGATTTTCGAATCGATTTCTACTTTGCAGAGCGATCCTTTTGAAGAGCCTTACAATGTTTTGTCGAGTCTTTCGAGCCTTTCAGCTATGAGCAAAAGTTCCTTTAAGAGTACAGCTTGTAAGACCTTACTTTCTTTTATTTATTTATTCATTTATTTATTTGCTTAATACAAGCAATTACTTGAATCTATACTTAATTTTAGGGTTTTTTTTTATTTTTTTTTATTTTTTGGTTGATGGTAGCCGGGCAGAACATGACGTATCACAACCTTATGGAACTCACAACGTTGTTTTCTTTTTTTTTTTCTTTTAATTATGAAGAGGATGGAGTGGAAGTGGCTAGAGATAGGGCATTGTTCAAGCTAAATTTGGTGTGGTGAAGGTCAAACACATTTCGAATGTTGTTTGCTAGTCGAAGCATTCTAGACATGGGTTCATTGCTGCCATAATCCGTTCGGTGAGTGTTAAGACGAAGAAACGGTTACGAGGATTGGTGTTAATAAAAATATTTTGGAGCAATGCGGGACAGTCAATGTTTCCAGCTAATAGCTGGTGAGCAAATATGACATCGGCAGCTTTACGGCGTATCTCCAGAGACTGAACGTCAACTAGTTTTAGGCGATCCTCATAGGGAAGCAAGTTGTTTGGATCCGACCATGGAAGGCCGCGCAGGGCAAACCGAATGAACCTGCGTTGTACTGCTTCAATTCTAAGGGAATGGGCGTTATAATAAGGTGACCAGACTTGGCAAGCATATTCAAGAATCTACGTAACATTTGATCCATCTTATGAACCCAGTGGGAAAACCTAAAGCATTAAGTTTAAGGAAGATGATACCGCGCAAAGAGTGCTGGATATAAATTCGGTTAAGTTAGTGGTAGTTGATCTGCCCTTTAGAAATCCGTGCTGCTTAGG
>JAWNPW010000767.1:0-13976 GCA_035078745.1 Diastata ussurica
CAGATTGAAGGAGCGAGCCCCAATTAATCATACCGAGGCCACAGATGCGTTTGTGCACCACCCATGGCTCCTGTATTTGGATTATTTGGGGAAATGAACGCAGTTTGACATGACTACAGCAGTAGCCGCTTTGCTGTGGTGCAAATTGATCTGCGTAGAAACAATATCCGCCATCGAATACTACTTTCACGCTTTCTTCTTACCCACTTCTTTGACGTGAAAAGTTACACGACAAAGATGTAGATAGGGACGGCATCCGCACTTATTTTTCAGGACCATTGACGATTCTGGATCAATACCCAATACCAGGTGCGATCCGTCACCGTTACTAGTGCCGTTACCTATGCTGGTTGCAGAGTATATTTTCCAGAGTTTCGTCTCCAGTCCGTAATTTTGCATATGGATGTTGGCAAGACTTTCGTGTGGTTTCCTTGGCTTGCCAGGTATCCACACGCTTGCCTTCACCAGCTGCGCACCGAACCAGTCGTTGACGACAAATTTACAGTTTTCGCAAGCTGGTAGACTGCTCACAGCCAGTCAAGGGAATTTGAGTCGGAATATTGAACTTTCATGGTTCCGTCCTCCACTCGCATTCCCTAGGCCCCTGTGGCCTACCAATTGTGAGACTCGACAAAGTCTAATTGCCCTTTGGACATCAGACCTTGCCTTTTGTCGGTACGAAACTCAACCCTTTTGACCTTGGCCGCTATTTGGCCATAGCTACCAAAGCCAGAGGGCTGAGATTTCCCCGACACAAGAGCAGGCTGACTTGAAGAAGTTTGTTCAGCGGACTCTTATCTTTCAACCTTGTTTATCCACAGGAGAGTTGGCCATTTCATGTGACGTGTCACATGTCCTGTCCCGCTTTCCTGTCACTTCCCCAGGAGTCGAAGACTTTAGAACTTGAAGAGCGTCCGCTTCAGCTTTCGCTTAGCATCTGCTTTCTTCTCGTTCTGTCGTCTTCTTTTCAGTTGTCTTTTTGACAATTGATCTCCTGCTTCCGCAGTTTCAACCACTACCACTTCGCCACTAATTCCGGTACTCTTCTGACGATTGTCAGGTTTAACCGTCATGGGTGAGTCCGCGACAGTTGGTTGAGTTCCAGGAGGAATCCGTAGTGGACTGACCTTTCCAGATTGAATTCCAGAGATGACAGGGTGCACCTGTACCTTTATCAACCTGCATTTGTGTTGACGTCAAAGGTTTCCGAGATTGAACGCCGTCCACCACAGAATTCGCAGGGGCCACCTGCTCCTTTTGGGTTTCCGTTGTTCTTCTCTCTTCCACAATTTCCTCCAACAGGAAAAAAGTTGAGCGGCGATTGAGTGTAGACGCGTTTCATAGTGGCTCTGTGTTTTTCTTGTAAATATCGCCTTCTGTAATGTTTGAATTATTACAAATCAAGCACCAAACTTGTAAACAAAGTGCTCACCAGCTGTCGAAGTGATCCTCGTGGTGTGATTGATTATTTGTGTATTTTTTTCACAATTTTGTATATCGGTGCAGGTCAATTATAAAATCACTCAAAAGCAACGAACGGTGGAAAACTGAGAAAATTGGAAAAATCGAGTGAACTTAATTTTCTTTTTCGTCACGCGAAATTTTGGAAAACAAAAAATCAAAACAATAAACACCTGTCAAATCTGACACTGGCCAATTGAGCGTTCATTGCAAGCAATTGTGAAATTGAGTGACTTTAAAACATAAATTGCGAAATTAAAAAGGACAAAAAAAAAAAAAATTAAATAAAAACTGAAACGAGAAAAACTACACAAACGAGCGAAAAGCACATCAACACCAAAAGAACAAGTTAAATAAAACATATTGAACTTGAAACCTGCGAAAATATAAATAAGATCAATTAACATCAATAACAGCAGTATCGACTATTTGCTGTGTTTTTAAAATTTACATATCGGATTCGTGTACGCGCTAAATCGCGCTATAATATATAATCGCCGCTATAATCGTGCTTTTAACCGAAAATATGAGCCCAGCAAGATCACCAACCAATACTCCAGTAGTAAGAATCATGCAAACTCCTGGTGCAAGCAATAGTAAGCGATTGCTAGTTGAGATTTCGCCAGTATCGAATTCGAAGGAAATCGTTACCAAACATTCTGCTCCAGCAGACGTATTCACATGGGCTGTGTTTAACGAGAAGTTGAGCAATGTGCTTGACAACAAACTGCGGAATGTAGCAAAAAAAGAAGACCTGCAATCGCTTAAAAATGAGGTGAAAGAGTTGCAGGAAGAAAATACGAAAATAAAAGCCGATCTTCATGCAATGCGTAGCAGACTTGAAATGGTGAACAGGAACAGCCGGCGGCTAAGTATCGTGGTTCGCGGCTTGTCAGGCAAAGAGATTAAACAAGTGTCAGCCGAATTTTTCAAACAAGCTGCTGACGTGTTGAAAACATTGGTAAACGTGACCGGGGTAGCAAAAATATCCGCTGGTAAAGCTTTTGTGATCACTTTGTCGTCAGAAGCTCAAGTATTAGGTTGAAAGGTACATCAATATATATTGAAAGAGACTATACGGTGGATGAACGATCGAAAAGATACAACCTCAAAATGGTTTCGAAGAAGCTAAACGCTGTGGAGAATGTGAAGGTTAGACTTGGTGACTTCAGTCTTTTTGTAAACGATCAACCATATACCTGGCTTGATGATTCAGTTGTAGCAGCTAACAATGCAGATGCTTAGGGGTTGAGGGAAATTCTACCTCGTGCTAACTCTGACTTCACTGTGATAGTAAAGAAGCGTTTTGAAACAGTGGTCTCAACTACAGCGATCTCGAAAGCAGAATTAACATTAAAAGATAATTAGCAACCAGATGTGTGTCGTATAATTTCATATAACGTAGCCAACTTGAACAATAAATTGAAATTCGGAGACTGTTTTACTTACATTAATAGGTTTGATATAATATTTTTGTTTGAAATGCATTTAGAACACGAAAAGAAAAAATATTTTAACAGCTTGTTTAAAGACTATGTTTTACACTGTGAGGAGGCGAAAAGAACTCATGCTTTTGGTAGAGCAAGCGGTGATTGTTTGTACGGATACAAGAAAAATTTGCAAGAAAAATTTTCTCTCACATTTATAATTATAAGTGATAATGTAGCTCTCTCTATCAAAACAGGTGACGAAGTACTTTATTTAATTCCACGTTATCTGAACTGCAATAATTGGAAAAATGATTATGAACGTTTCGAAAATTTTTTGTTAGATTTAAATTCTTCCAGTTTTTGTATTTTGGGTGACTTGAATGCCCGTATAGCGAGTGCGCAGCAAGTCGATAAAAATTTCTTCCGTGAAATGCCTCTAATTTATGCCAACAGAAATTCGAAGGACAAAGTCATTGATACTAAAGGACGAAAGATGCTCGATCTCTTAGAAAACGTTGGTGGTGTAATTTTAAATGGGAGACATAGCAGGGATTGCAGTGGCGAATACACGTTTTGCAGTGCAGCGGGCATGTCGGTTATAGATTACTGTATAAGCTCGTTTAAATTTCTCAAATATATAACAGATTTTGATGTCCCAAGCAAAATATACTCTGATCACATGCCTCTTACAGTCTCAATTGCTATCCACACGAAAACTAGTAATGTGAAAATCACTAATAAGCTCCCACAGAAACTACAGAGGAAACATAGGAACTTGCGGCAATACACCGAGACTCTCAGAGCGCTGCCATATAACGTTCCTTTAGAAAACACAATTGATGATAAAGTAGAAGCTTTAATTGATAAAATAAAACAAGCGTGTGGTGCGATTGAGACTAAAAGTTTTTTTGAACCTCAAACGATTGCTTTGATGCTCAGTGCGCAAGAACTCGCAATAAAATGTTAACACAACTTGATTTGTGCAGGAAATATAACTTAGAAGTCTTTAGGGTGAATTATGCGAGACTTAGAAATGAGTTTTCCAAGTTGAGCAGTAAAAAAAAAATCTGCCGCAAAATCTCGAACATAGTTCGACTAAACAGTGTAAAAAACATTAGTGAATGGTGGAAACTAGCTAATTCAATGCGGAAACCCGCTCCTATGGTAAGTCATGCCGTTTCTATAACAGACTTCCACAATCATTTCAAATCCATGTTTTCTACGATCGACTCTACGCATATGATGCTTTGGTCTCTTCCGTCTATAAATGATGCATTCCTTCCGTTCGAAATGCGTGACATCGAAATGGTAATTAAACGAGCTAAACCTAACAAAGCGCCAGGCATTGACAGAATTAGTCATGAATTTTATAAATATGCCCCTAGCTGTTTTGTAGCAGAAATGCATAGAATCATTAATTTTATTTTCATACGTGGTGATTTCCCTTCCTCCTTTCGTAAGTCAATATTTGTCCCATTGTTCAAAAAAGTGACCCAGGATCTGTTTCAAATTACAGGGGACTATCTTTACTGAACACATTCTACAAGATATTCACCGGTATGATCTTGGACCATCTACAAAACTGGATGGAAATAAATTGCATATTGAACGAATTTCAGGCGGGTTTTCGGAAGGGCTACTCGACAGTTGACAATGTATTTAATATCCTAAGTATCGTACACTTGAATCGCAAAATTAAAAAGAACACGTTTGCTTTCTTTGTTGACTTTTCTCGCGTTTTTGATACTATACCCAGAAATTCGCTCTACTATAAACTTTCCAGATTAGGACTATCTAGCAAAATGGTGGTCACATTGACTGTGGAACAAGGGGTCAAACAGGGTTGCTTGCTTCGTCCGGTTCTGTTCTCATTATATATGAATGACTTGAGTGAATCCTTGCCAGGTGGATTTCATATCGAAAATATAGAAATTAAGGTTTTGAAGTACGCGGACGATATAGTTTTACTAGTTCGGTCTCCTGAAGATCTTCAGGCCGTGATAAATGCGTTGCTAGCTTACTGTGAATGTTGGAACCTGAAAGTTAACCTTAGTAAATCGAAAATAATGATATTTAGAGAAGGTACGCGTTTTTCAAAAAAGTTAGCATGGAACTATGGTCGCGATACTATAGAAATCGTGAACGAATACAAATATTTAGGTGTTCTACTAACGTACAACCTTTCTTTTAAAAAGCACCAGGACCTGAAACTAGCGACTGCAAAAAATGCTATTAATGCTACTTGGGCGAATTATATCTATAACCCTAGAATATCGGTTAGCAACAAATTAAAAATATTTAACGCGGCTGCCCCTTCAATTATTTTTTATTGCGTGCAAGTGTGGGGATACAAACAGTACGATCAAGTTGAAAAACTATTTCGGTTCTTTATTAAAAAACTTATTTTTCTGCCCAAAAAATAATCCGAACTACATGCTGTATTTATTTAGAAACTGGTTGGGCGCCGCTTTTTGTAAGCACATTAGGACAACACTTTAACTACATTAGACGGGTTTTGGCTTTACCATCTAATCGGTTACCTCGTATTCTGGCATTATAAATGATAGCCAACGATGTCTTTTCGGTACCTGACTGGAATAATTTATTTGCTAAAGTTGGTGTAGAATCTCCAAACTTTCTCGCAATCGCAAAGTTGAAAAATTACCATTCAGCAATCCTGAAGCAAATAGCAAACGATTTGAATATTACGTTACGAATGCCAGGTTATCGCAATTTCACGACCTATACGCGGAACTGACATATGATAGCCAGTTGTATAACCCCGTAATGAGATCAACTGCTACTATCAGTCTTGTTTTTAAAGCCAGAGGGGGTTTACTGAGTTTGAATGCTAGAGCTTTTCAAAATACGCTGGGGCCTACTTGCTCTATCTGTAATCTTAACACCACAGAAAATACATTTCACTTTATCAGAGTATGCCCAATTTTTAGCAACTATAGATTTACTTTTTTTGGTAAGAGAGAGCTAAACGTAAGTGAGGTTAAAGACATGCTAAATTTTATCTTAAACGGATCCTGGATTTAATCTTAAACGAATTTCATTAGTTTCAAAATAAACAACAACTAAAACAAAAAAAAAAATAAGGTATTTATTACCACAATTTGTTATAATTCAAATGTTATTTTTTATAAGCGACACACATCATATAATGTTATTGTCGAACTATCTTTTAATTTATTATTAAGTTTTTTTTCATAAGCTAAGTTATATTCACAATGTATATATTATTGTATACCTTGTAAATTATTTATATTTCATTTTTCCCAGAAGTCTGGTTACCTCGTGCAGAGTTCAAATCTTTCGTTGTACTCGACATATTTTTTGATCTGAAAAGATCGATGCATTTTATCCATACTGCCATGAGTATTTGTTTTAAGAGAGAGGCGACTACAATTCGACAGCACCAACAAGCAGAGACATGACCGTACTCGAGGCCTCTTTCTAGTCGCCCCCACGTAGAGGATATAGTCGCACTACCAGCAGTATACAACAGTTACGGCACGTACACGAGATATTACATGTTAATCCTCCTATGTATCTGAAGGCTGACGACCCCGAATGAGTATAGTAGTATTATGGTTAGATCGGTTGCATTTTAAGTTGCGTTTTTAACATTTCAGGTTAGTATAGCGTCAACGAAATTTTCAGGTTAATGTTACAAAATTTTGTAATTTTGAACAAGAAAAAGTAGCACAGAAGTAGAGCATGCGACTTGCAAACTGAAGTATGCTGGTTCAAATCTAGTAGCGATCAATATATTTACTTATTTTTTTTTTTGTAATTGATATTTATTTGATAAAATTTATTATTATTAATTCATCAAAATTATATATTAATTTTAGTCATAAAAGAAAAATTTGACCATTGAGCAATTCTCAAACGATGACGTTTTAAAGTTGTTTCAACTCTGACCATCGCACTGCACTATCCCTTTTACTATTTATACCATTCAACAGGTTGAATAGTATATTAACTTTGAGCAGATGTTTGTAACGCATAGAAGGAAAAGTCGAAGACCCCACAAAGTATATATATTCGTGATGGATTTCTCGGTGATGCTGCACCGCAGAAATCCATTGAGCCTTATCCGTCTGTTGCTACGTAAACTAGTCCCACAGTTTTAGGGCTATCGTGCTGAAATTTTGTCTTCTAGTTACCATAAGCTGTTCACCGCCAAAAAAACAGCGAAATCGGATAAGATTTAGATATAGCTGCCATTTGAAGATAAAAATCCGAAAATTATTTTTTTAGGAAAAACAATTTGACAATTTGAAAATTCGATTTTTCATGGCACGCTTGATAGTTTCGATAGTAATTAAGAATGTGCTTATACTTGTATATCCAAAAAACGCGGATCGAGTTAATTCGAATTAAAATGACGTTTTCATGGGGTAAGTGGTTACTATTACACTTATGTTGAATGGTATAGAAGCTTCGGTGAATGCCGAAGATACTATTGCTTCTTTACTGGTTTTTGATTTCGTTTTGCAATAAACGTCGGCAGAAACAAACATATTTATCAAAAATTTGTGTAGTCTTTTGTAAAACTAACTTATACAAACTAATTGATGGAAACTAGAAATCTTGAATTTAAATAAGTATTTCTATTATTTCTGTAATTTTAAGTGGTCTATCAATTGTTCATTGATGTGAGTGTGGTCTATTATTGTGATATACTCCCCCATATTGGTGAGTGGTTAATCTTGGAGCTGAATTGTCGGTGCTTGTTTCTACATTCCTTTTTCAATTTGTTGGGCTTTGCATTTATCGATTCCAAATTCCATTTTAATGTCTTTTGTTATCGATTCTGTAGGTTTTACCAAGGTATTTAATTATTATTATTATTTTATTGACATTATTATTACATTACTTAAACATTTAATAGAGACATGCGAATTGAAATCTTTCAACAATATCCGTATTTGTTTTCGCAGCGCAATCTCATAATTGAATTACATATGTCCTTATGAGTTTTAAAACTGATGTATATAATAATAATATATATATATATATATATGTAGTAGTCGTTAAATTAATAAATAAACAAATAAATAAATATTTTGTAGTGGAAGTTTTGAGCTATATAGCCAATAGCCAACAGCCAATACAGTGACGTCATCTTTGTGTTTATGTGCTTTCGCCAAGTTAAACGACGTTCGAGATTTAATCAAAGATATTTCACGTAAATAGATTGTAATGAAAATGTGATATTGTTGAGCCGTATTAAAAGTTAGGTTTGTATTGACGGCAAATCAGTATTTAATAATTAATTACCGCATTTCACTTTTTATCACATTTCTTACTATTTTTTACTTATAAATTTTTAATCATTTTTTAAATATTTTTTTGATGTGCTGCGGGTAAAATTCCCATTTCATTTTGTAAGTTGTTGTCAATCGTGGCTATTTAATATCCTTTGTGTAGATTGTGGCGTTAAAATTTAATAAAACAGGGAAAATAATTACTCATCAAATATTAATATGATAAAAAAGAAGGTTGTCCTTTAACACAAATCAGTCGCAGCCGTTATGGAACCCACGATTCTTCGGTTAAAGTGTAAAGTTCCAATTTTTTTTCATTATTGAGTTTCAATTTTTTTTTTTTAAATATTTGCACTATTAACTTTCTTTCCAATGTTTTTGATAAGCATATTTAACTTGTCGTTTAAAACATGTCGGCTTATTTCCGAAGACTTTTCATTCAAATGCCTGCTATTAGTTATTAAGCAAAACTGTAAGAGAATGCATCAATTGAGGTTTCAAATCACAAACTTTTTGATTCAAATCATTGAAACTCAAATCTGAAAAGAGATTTGAAAATTCAGTTCCCAATCAATTTTTGAGAATTTGATTTATGATTCATTTTTTTCATATTCGATTTTAGAAGTTTCGAAAATCGGCCAGCGGAAGGACCACCCCGTAAATGCACCCAAATATTATTTTTCAAAGAAATCTTTGGCATAAACAGCCTCAAACATGTTGTCTTAAAAAAGGCTTTCACCTCATTAATTCGATTTCATCTTGGAACTGCCTCCGCTAGCAAAACATTCACTCTGCCCATCAATTCATTATTTTCAGTGATGTCCTGCAAAGTTGCGCTGATTCTATATTTTATTATGATTGAAAGTTATGTAACGAAATTTAAATTTTTTTGACCCCTTTAATGCCTCCAGAGGTATTTTAAAAGAAAATACAGAATTTTTTTTTTTTTATTTAATTGGTTAACATCTTTTAGGTAAAACTAATTGGATATGTAGAGAGGTTAAGAAGATATGGAACAGAATAAAAATACAGGGGCAATGTGAAGAAAAGCCACGAAAACGATTTCTTGATATTTGCTTGGGAATGTTCTGAGAGTAAAAACCAAACCGATACGGGGTTTAGGATATATCGTCCAGAAAAAAAAAACACTTTTTACCCACTTTTTGGCCACGAAAGTCTTCAGGGACATTTAAGGGGAAAATCCTGAAAATGACTTTTTATATAATCCAGCAAAATCCACCTCGATAAGTCATTGCGTTTAGCGGGGATATGAAATCCTTTTGTACCCCTTTTTTGCCACTATTTGCCCATTTTTTACCAGTTAGTGATCGAATTTCCAAAAACTCCGTCTCAGTGGGCGTCTACGCTGTCACAGAAATATACCCTGAAAATTTCATATCTCTAGGTTGAGTGGTTTGGACGTTGATCAGTCAGTCAGTCAGTCAGGACAAAGAGTTTTAAATATATTGATAGTCAAATCTGAATTGATATTCGAAAATTCAATTCCCAAGCAATTTTTGACAGCTTGAAAATATTTTTTATTTTTTTTCGTTTGAGCCATGCACTAGATAATGGCAAAAATGTGTTTTTTGACCTATAGTTTCACTTAAAGGATCGCCCAGAATATTTGGCATGATTAATCATCATATATGTACATATTTAAAACATTTACTGATCTTTCAGAATTAGAATAAGAGGCAATACATAAGTCATTCGATTTAATATTAACTGACATAAGTATGTCACGACAACCTTAACAAATATACATAAGTCTCGCAACTATAAATCAATAAAAATGAATGTGTCAGTGTCGAAGTCGTCAAGCACATTCGGACAATTTTTGACAGATGGTGTGACATTAGAGCACAACAACATATCTACGCAACCCATACTACACTCCCAACCTGACTCAGCAAGTTAATGACTAACAAACTCAATCACTGCTCTTACCACAATGCAAATGTATTTCGCTTTTACTAGTATTAGTGCTTGAATTTCCAGATATTTGGCTTGGTTGCTCTCTTATGAACACATGCACACTAATTTGTGTTCATTTACACAGTTAAGAAGATTTATACGTACTAAATTGTGGAAGCGTCCTTGAGCTCCAAAATAATTTCATATTTATACTCAATGTCAAAAGTATATTAACTATTCAAATTTTCAAGTATTGATTTTTTGCAGTACAACAATTCATCGTGCATAAAATACAACAAAACGGAAAGAATGTTTTATTAACGTATGATTTGGCTGTCTTTATAATTAATAACATAAGAAGACTAGGTCTTGTTGCTTTGATTTTAAGATAAAAAACAATATTTAATTTTTTTGTAATGTTCCACGCATCTGGAAATTTTATTGAAAATATATAAAAATTATCTCATTCATAAGCATTTCAAATCAAAAATAGAGAAATGTAGCAGAATAGTATTTTCGACGTGCACTGAAGATTGTAAATCATTCACTTGCAGTGAATTTTTCAATGAAAAGTTGTAGATTTTCAAAAAAAAGTTAGAAATTAAAAAAAAAACAATTTGAAAATTTTTTCAAATAAAGTTTCGAAATTTTCAATAAAATCTTTAAAAATTTTTCAATGCCTCCATATTCTGAAAGTGTCAAGTCGATCGGACAGTTATTTTTAGTGAAATTTCGAATAAAGACGAAAACGAAAAACGCATTTGGATTTAGTCATTTTGTATGGCAGCTATATCTAAATCTGATCCAAGCATGATAATTTTTTTGCGATATTATGGAATTGATAAACAAACAAAAAAGATTTCCATATAAGGGCTTTTTGACCGATTTTGACTTTTTTGTATGCCACTAAATCTGATCCGATATGGCTGAAATTTTCGAGTGAACTTAACTGGCACAAAAAAAGAAACCAGTAATGTAGCAAAATGGTTTCTTCGGCATGGTCCGAAGCTTCTATACCGTTGTAGTCGGTTATAACCGACGGTCGGTACCCTTCACTTTCTATATTTGCATTTGAATAATAATCTTCAAGTCATCTTTTTTGGTTGCCAATTTTTATAAAATGTTCGTTGCACAACTCTTTTAAAATTACAAATATGCAATTAAAATAGTGAAAAGTGGGTAGTTTAGACAGCATATTTATATCATTGATTGGCATAAATGTACCAAATTCCATAAGAAAATAACGTATTTTGTAGGATTTATGACCATAAAAGTGTCAAAAAAGTCACAAAAACACTGGAGGTACCCGAAAAATTGGTCCGATCAAAAAACCCTTTAAACTTGCGATGGGGCACATATACAGAGTCTGTGTGCCAAATTTGTTTCGAATATCTCAACTCCTACTATCCTATTATATCTCAAAAACTGAAGTTTTGTATACCAACGGACGGATAAAAAGATAGACAGACAGATATGGCTAGATTATTGCTGATTTAGAATATAAATACTTTATGGGGTCTCCGATGCTTCCTTTAAAGCGTTACGTACATCGTATTGAAGTGAAAGAAAGGTTCATCTTATTCGAAAAATAAAATGTTAGTAAATAAACATTTTCATATGTTATTATGAAAAACAAATATCCAAATTTTATTTATTTTAAAGTATTGAGAGCTTATCTCGGTTGGTTCCATGATAAAAAGTCTCGCAAAATTAAAGTTATCTGTTTTTCGTAAGATATAAAAGCAGTTTTCTTTGAAATGTTGAATTTAAACAAATTAAGCTGTGTAGAAATTAAAAATATTTTGCAGTTCGGTAATTGATCAATATAAATATTTTTTTAAGCGGTTCAAAGTTTGTAAAGCGACGAGACTTTAACTGTAAATGCAAAAACAAATATTATTATTTTTATTATAAGCTATGTTTAGTTTTGTGTAGATCTCTGAAATATGAAAAAACAAGTAAAACAGCCAAGCGGTATAAAGAGAAATTAAAAAAGGAGAGATCACAAAAAAATAGAAGCTCGTGGTATTGACAAAAAATAATGAGATACTTCTTAATGTAAAAAGGGCAAAAGGCCTTATAAGGCCAAAAAAAGTTGAAACAAAAAAAAATGAAGCTGAAGGAAAGTAAAACCTGTGAAAATAAAAATAGCTAGAACAGCATATTCTGTAAAAACAAGTATTTAAAGTCAGATAAATCATCCAATATTTAAATTTACGTTATTTTTAATATTCAATAACAACTTAACAAATAAATTTAAAGAACCAATATTTAAGAAAATCGTTAAGGAAAAGTAAATCAAGTAACGTATGTCACATGACGTATCTATTACAACTTGTATAAAAAAACATTATTCTAGATCATTTTAAAATTGGACGAATTGAAAAACTATGTCCAAAAACCAAAGAAAGAAAAAAATAAATTTAATTTTTCTTTGACTTGCTTCACATTGAAGACATCCCGCTGTCATGAGCGTAGCTATGGAAATACCCATATATCATTTTCACCTTTGTGCGAATGATATAATGAAACTCTCATATATAGCTTGTGAGAGAGAATCAAAAAAAGGTCACTTCGAAGCGAATTGGATAGAAGCACTTTTATGGAAAACGTTTTTATTTATTGCGATAAACGGTTGAAATTTTACAGTTACGCTTTGCTCATCATTATAGCACAAATCTGTTAAATTATCCAGATGGGATTAGTTTCAGATTTAGCTAACAAATAAAATGAGACGTCTCATGAGATAGTTTGTATTAAAAACTTTTCTAGTTACGCAGAAATTGTAAACAAAATTTTGTATTCAATCTTCAATTATTATTTTCTATAAGAAATTGTATTTCAAGTATAGCTGCCATATTAAATGCCATATCGGATATGAGAGAGTTTGTATGAAAACTTTTTTGTTTACAGATATGAAAACGAAATTTTGTAATTAAGCATTTTTTAGCATTCATATCGTTGATCTAAACTTCTGCGCCGAACCAACTCTAGTTAGCTCGATGCTTTTTTGAAGAGGCCTCAGTACCATTGAAATTTCACGGCAAAAAAAGGGGTAGATATAGCACGGGTAAAAAAAAAAAAATCTAAAACAGAGAGCAAGAGAGTTGCTTTAAAGTTGTACTAAAAAATATTCATCCTTCTCTAGATGTTAAAGGTATTAAAACATCTTCATATGATCTTGCGCACATAGTTGATTATATTTTGAATGTCATACATAGAACTACAAAATGTTCGCTCTAAGCATTTTTAATAGAGATAGAGCCAAAAATAACAACAAGCTGATCTGCGAAAAGAAATGTAGCCATAAGTTAGTTAGTATTGTAGTATTAGGTACAATACGCCGTTTACTAGAGAAGTTGGTTATTTATTCCGAATATAACCATAATTGAGTGATGCAAGTAATATGTTTTTAAGGGAATAGAAAAAATCTGCTAAGTTTATCAAATTGTAATTGTTATTACAATCGACGCAGATGCAACGAAGTTATTCATGGAAACAGTAATTTGTTCTACTTAATTTTAGTCTGAACATGCTATAATTTCTAAAAGAACGGCTCGGTATGTTTACATCTAATTTTGACGCAAGTTAAAAGAGTCTATAGCTCCATGCGAAAGTTTATATGCAAATAAAATGTTCAGAGAGTAGGAAAAATTATTAATGCAAGTCGATGTTCATAGGACGGTAAATGCACATCATTCTCCAATGGAAGAAAATTTAGTGCAAAAATTTAAAATTGTTTGTGGACAGATTCAAGCATATTAGTATATCTGTCATACTGTGGACACCAGACCACAGATGCGTACTCCAAAATAGGTCGAACAAGAGATATATACAATGCTTTTGTTGTATAAGGATCTCGAAATTCCTTAGCCCATCTCTTTAC
>JAWNPW010000770.1:0-13963 GCA_035078745.1 Diastata ussurica
CAATTTAAGATTCTAATTAAATAAATAATTCGCACAAAAAAGTCACTGTAGTCACTGTGAAATATAGTGTCACACTAAATGTTTGATTCTCCAGTATGCTATATTTATTCTTATTTTTGAGCGCCTTATTGGTGGCAAAATAGAATTTTGGTAAAACCCAGGTCAAAAAACTTAATTCGTAAGGTGATTATAAAATAAAATACGTCGGTCATAAAACATATTGGATTTCGTTTTTAAAGTCATAAAAAAAACACCAAATATTACTAAAAAGGTTACTTTTGGAAAATCCCAGGTAGACAAGATTTACTTCTTGAACTGAACCTAACAAAATAAAGGTCATAAAACCCATTCGATTCAGTGCTTGTCAACATTGAAGCATATTTAGAAATTTACACTTTAAATTTAGGAAAAACCCAGGTAAAAGAATTATAACTAAATTTGAACTAATTTTTTGCGGTTTAGTTTTCTATTGTTCATATTAAATCATTAATTTCCCATTGTATGAACAATTTTTATATGTTATCACATCAACTTTCGGGAGTTTAAAGTTTTTTTTCATAAAATTATTGTTTTTTTTCAAACACAAAATTGTTATCATTAATCTAAAATTGTATTATAAGCTTTGGCCGAAGCTTAAAATACGCTTATACATAAACAAAAGCCGATAAAATCAACAAACATCATAATTTTTCTTCAAAACAAATACAACAATTATTTCTCGGCGCTTATGACGTCACGTCAATACCGCTGTGCTGACAGCAAAACTAACGGACCTGCGCAAGACTCAATCTTGTTTTCTATCATTCTTGTATTCGCTGCTCAGCTGCACAATCAGGGTAGCCACAATGGTATTTTTATACCAAAATTGGTTTCTTTTTTCGATTATTTTTGGTATAATATTATTTTTTTTCTAATTTCGCATGATTTGATATATTTGGTATCAAAAACTGCTAAGTTATATTTGAATGTTAAGATTTCCCTTCCAACATACATCAACTCAATGGCAATAACTTCGCTAGCGTTTTGGTTCACGGTTGATACAGTGTCCTTCAATTGTGCATCGAAAATACGATTAATGCTTAAATGAGCTTATAAATAAACTGAAGAAGGCTTTTGGTAAACCTCAAATTAGTGCGAAACTAGAGGGTGTTAGAGTTGTGGTTTCCCATTTAAAAATGACAATCAAACGTCACGCATATTTCGATTTCTGTATGTAAAAAAGTTCCGTTGCATATTACGATGGATAAGTAATATTGAATTGTTTTCATTTTTTCAATTAACATATGTATTATAGTCTCTAGATTTTTAATAACAAAACCAAAAGTATATAGGAAAAGTATATATATACTTATATATATTTATATATATATAGTATATAAGTATATATATATACAAAAGTATATATCAATTTGTTTTGGTATTTTTTATTCAATTTAATTTTGGTATTTGTTGGTATTTTTTCTTTTAATTTTTGGTATTTTAATTTTCTGTGTAGTGGCATCACTGTGCACAATATGTGTGATTTGCCGACCGCGTCTGTGTGAAAAATACGATTCGTGCCGAACTCGCGAGGCTATGAAATGGGAATCACTGAAATAGATGCTTAAGTGACAGGTCTTACAGAAAGTCTAAACCACGCTACGTCCATTATAATCAAGGCATTAGTATGCTTACAGAGCTCATTCGATGAAGGTTGATTCATGCTCTGATATTTTATTTCTTTGAATTTGGAGTAGCTCGATTTTCTATTACTTTATTTCTTGAAAAATAAAAAAATATGCATTTGTCTCATGACAAACTGAACTGTTTTTTATCGATTTATTTAAAAAAAAATTTAATTGAGATTGAGAAGCAAATTAAATTTGTCCACCGAACCATTATATGCGTGCATTTTCTATATTTCAAATAATTTTATCACCATATATATATTTCTCAAATTAAATCGGCAAAACAATTTAATTTAAATAATATTTTACAATATTTTTATTGCATTCTTAAAGTAACGAAATATTGTGAGATAGTCCATTCATAGTTGCTTTTCTCCGTGTAAAGCTTCGCCACTCAAAGCTTTTTTTTGTTGTTGCTTGAACCGTCCGCTGGCCATCACTGGTGTAGAATGAAAAAATTGCCTTGAGTTTTCTGTCAATACCTGTACACAGTTTGACTGCAGTGAAACAAAGAAAGAGAAGAACGCAAACAAACAAAGAAGCACACAAGCATATGCGTTGAAGCTTATTTAAAATAGTTTAAATTGCGTTGCGAAAAATACACGTGTATTTTTCTTGATAATGAAAGTTTCAAATTTGCGCCGGCTATATGGATTTGAAAACTAAAAAAGATTAAAGAGAGGGAGACTATAAGTCACAATCAACGCTGGTAGTTACCTCCAAGGAACTCATTGCTCAAATTAGAACGTGTTATTTTAAAAATAACGAAACTGAGCTTTTTAGAAAAAAAATATACATCTTTAATTCAATCTTTTTAGTTTGGCTTCGTCAGGGTTGCACTTTCCTATAAAATACTTTTTCTTCAAAGTAGTTTTTTACATTTCGTTTGAGGTAGACACAGTCAACCGAAAAGCTATCAACAGAAATTTCCGGTGGTATTTTGGTTCATTTTTTATACCTGTGTTTCTTACGGAAACGGAATTTTTGGTTGAGGTCGAATACCTTAATAGAAAAAATTAAAAAATTTTCATTGTGTCCCATTTAAGTATCGCTTCATTTAATAATTCACTTGTCTTTTGCCCATGCCCATGACATTTGTTCCATGAAATCGTAATTTTTCAATTGTACTTGTTTAGATGAAATGGAATAGAGAGTAATGTTAAATAAGTCGGAAGTGTTTGAAGTACGGCATGTTCACATACTACCCAGCATTCAACTTTTGAATGACTATTGAGTTCGGACTTTCAATTACCAACCTTTGGCCGCTTTATTCAAAAAAATGTTTAATGTACAATGTACAAAATGTTTAAGTTGAAAAAACATTAAAAAACCAGAAAGGTTTGTTGCTAAACTCTTTTGAAATAACAAATCTTGAAATGGTGAAAAATGGGCGAATTACACCAAGTTTTGGACGGAATATTTATATCATTGATTGGCGTAAATGTGCCAAATTTAATAATGAAATATTGTATTTTGTAGGATTTATGGCCATAAAAGTGTCAAAAATGTCACAAAAACACACATCGTTGTACTGGAGGTACCCGAAAAATGGTCCGATCAAAAAACCCTTTGAACTGGCAGATAAGACACATACACTAGAGATGGGCGCGTGACTAACTTTTAACTCACGCTCACGAAGGGTAATTGTCCAAACACGCTTGTTACATCACGCTCACGTTTACGCTCACGTGAGCGAGCGTGATTGAAATACTGCTTACGCACGCGACATTAAAATGTGAATAAAATGAGCCCTTGTTAGGTAAAGGGTCCACAGAAAATCAACTAGTTCAATAACCGCCTCAAAAATAGATACCACTGAATTGAATTGAATTTTTTTGAATTGTTTTCGTCAATTGGAGAAAAATAGTTAGCAAAAAGTTAGCAGAGGCTACTATGAAAACCCACATAGTGGTTTTGTTTTCACCAAATATTTTAATTATCTACGAGTATATCTACTACTTTAAACTGAAAGTACAATTTTAATTTTATCTTTAGTATGGAAATATGTGTTCATATTAAGAATGATAGAATAGCAGATTGCGTACATGAGGTTGAAAATTCTGCGCATCCTCGTCACAGTTGTCTGGTTGGCAGTAGGCTGTTTGAATAAACCGTCAAAATTGCAAAAAATTGAAAAATAAGTTTAAAAAATTCGAACAAACTCTCCAAAATGAAAACAATTAGACAAGAAATTGTATTGTATTTGAATTTTTGAATTTTGAATAGTCAAAAAATTAATTGTTGCTTTTTTAGTTTAACAAATTTTAACTAATAAACCAACAATTAATTTTTTGACTACAGTGACGTCACACGGACCTTCGCTAGACATAATTTTATTTTCTATCATTATTATATTCATATAATGCATTATTTGGAATTGATTTATGATTATGTTAATAAAACTATTTGAAAAAATAATACAATCACCCTACTCTTGTGTGTTTTCCAACACAATAATGTCAGTAAATTTACATTAAATGCAATTAGAAAATTCCAGTACATATTTGCGTGAGTTTCCGTGCGTGAGTGGGTTTTCACTCACGCACGGGAAAAATTTGGATTCTTTGGATCACGCACATTCACGTTCCATAGTTAAATGGCTCACACTCACACCGTGATTAACAGTGATCCATAGTGACACGGTAAAATTTACGACACGCGCCCATCTCTAACATACACAGAGTCTGTGTGTCAAATTTGGTTAGGTTCCTACTATTTACTTTTTTCTTACAGTCGGACGGACGGACGGGTGACACAATCAGATACACAAACTTAATACACCCTTGGTGAAGGATATAATTGAAAACTTCAGATATTTTTGACTGCATCTACTTTAATTTTAACCAGTAATGCCTAGTATGCTATAAATTAGTAATTCCCGTAATGGCTGTTCTTTGTTGTCGAATGAAAAAGCACAAAATGAAAAAAACCGTAATTTTGAAAGCTCAGAGTAGGAAGAACAAAATAAAACCAGTAATGTAGCAGAATAGTATCTTCGGCGTGAACCGAAGCTTCTATACTTCTTCACCTGCAACTATATCAGTTTTTATGTATGTAAATTAGAAGTGAATTTCCAATGAAAATTTGAAGATTTTCTAAAAAAAAGTTCTAAATTTTTCAAAACAAAGATTAAACTCTTCAAAACGAAAGTTGAAAATTTTTCAAAGGATTTAGCGTCCTTCCAACGAATCCAGCGTCTTTACAAACGATCAAAAGTCTTCAATTCCGTCATACCAATCTTCCTACCCCATTCATTCTCTCAATTCTTATCATCATAGTCGTACTCCCTAATTCTACTCATCCTTCACATCCTTATCCTGACGTTCCTACTACTTTTCCTAATCCTAATTTTAAATATCAGTCACATGCAGTTCTAAAACAATTTGCAGATACAAATCAAATCTTAAAAGCAAATAAAAAACAAATAGCATCCGATCCTGACCATTTTTTTTTTTTTTTTGCCCCATGTGAATAAAATATGAATGAGCGATGTACTCTATTTATAAGATAAATATCTTGATGTGCATCGCAATCAATAATTAAATAAATAAATTATGGATTTTTTAATACGAAATTTCATCGAAATATATTCATATACAAAAAAATTTTCCTTACAAGAACTTTTCGATCGACTTTTGAAATTTTTATATGGCAGCTATATCCACTTTTCATCCTATCTTGATTCTTTTTTCTATCTTATAGAATTGAAAAAAAATCTAAAATGCGAAATTTCATCGAAATAAATCCATAAACAAAAAAGTTTTCCATATAAGACAATTTTTATTCGAAATAAAAAAATGACCTTTGAAATTGTCACATTGTATGGAAGCTATATCTAAATATTATCCGATCTTGATCATTTTTTTTTTGCTATCTAATGGAAATGATCATAAAACCATATATATAAAATTTCATTCAAAAATCTCCATAAACAGAAAAGTTTTCCATACAAGACACTTTGTATTAAAAAAAAAGAAGAGGAAGATCGCCTAATGAAATTATCACTTTGTATGGCAGTTATATCCAATTTTTTTCCCATCTTGATGATTCTTTTTTCTATCTTATGGAATTGATAATAAAAGCTTAAATACGCAATATATAAGCAAACAAAAGTTTTCCATATAATAAGCAGCTATATCTAAATCTGATCCGATCCGGCCAAGTTTCTCGGGTGAACTGAACTGACATAAAAGAGGACGCCATGCCAAATTTCAGTTCGATATCTCGAAAACTATGGCACTAGTTTGCATACTGTAACGATATGGCAACACCATACCTTTGACATTTACAAGCACTATTATATACCCTGTCATAAAACATACATCATCTGTCAATAAGGAATCACTTTTAACCCTAAACTTACAACGTGCGTATCATATTTATTGGCCCACACGCCACATGGTGTCAAAAGTGCGTGAAGTGGATATATATATCATATGAAAAATTAATAATTAAACAAAACGAAATGAATCCAATACCAAACAACGCAAAAAACAACGAAGTCGTGCAGTGGGTCAAAACGTAACCTCAAATATATCGTTGCGTCCTCCAAAAGCACTGATATTTGACTCCAACATGGGAATACATTTGAAAGAATGGATCCAACAGTTCCAACTCGGTACAAACAGCAACATTCATGGCATCAATGGGATTGGAGGCAGCTGCCGTGTTTAATACATTCAACTTAAGCGAAGAGGATCAGCAGAACATAACAATAATCAAACAATGATTCACAGAATATTTCACGTCTCGGACGAACCAAACGTACGAACGACACATACTCAATAAAATGGTTTAAGATGAAGAAGAACCGTTCGACAATTTTGCAACAAGATTAAGGCCCAATATTACCAAACTTATTTAAACAAAATTTAAATTAAAAATTCACTTTTCACCATTGAAATTTTACACAAAATTTAAACAAAATTTAAATTACCTCTGCAGTTCATTTAAATTAAATTTAAATAAGGTAACAGCCCTGTGCTAGATGTTCCAAAAACATCTGTTTGAGAGAATTTAAAATAATAAGTTTTATAAAATTATGGAGCCGGAGGACAGCGATATGGAGTACGGAGCAATCATTAAAATGATTATTAATCCCTCGCTCGCTGTGAGATATGTTAACAACCCTGACTATGAACGGTGCTGCCATATTTTTGTATACTAAAAAAGTTGGATATTGAAAATGAAATTTTATTTAAATAAAATTTAAATTTAATTTAAAATTTTGTTTAAATATGTTTGGGAATATTGGGCCTAAAAATCCAAATTAAAAAATGTAATTTTGGTGATCTCACCGAAAGCATGCTCGTCGACAAAATAATCATCGGAATAAACAATGAAGACTTACGGAAAGAATTGCTAGCCGAAGATAACCTAACAGTCGAGAAATAAACCAAAATCTGCAAAATAAATGAACAGACTGCTCAACAAGTGACGAGTATGGCAAATTCAAAAACTGTTGATGCTGTTCGTATGAAATCGAAATGGTCGTCCGATAAAAAACAAGATCAGAAGAGTGAAGAAGAATTTGAGGAAATACTCGGCTTACAAAATATATGCAAACGTTGTGGCATTCCTGGACATCTAGCGCCAGCATATCGCACAAAGATAAAAGTGAAGAAAAAAGTTCACATAGTAACCTCACATCAAGAAAATGAAGAGCAGCTAAAAAGTGACGACTACACTGATAACGTATATCTAAAAGAAATCACCGAAGAAGTTCGTATAGTTGAATTAAAGTCAATAAAAAACGAAGATAATTGGTACGAGCAAGCAACAATCGGGTCACAGAAAATTAGCATGAAACTGGATACTGGTGCGCAATGTAATGTGCTAACCGAAAGGTACATCAAAAATACAAATATTGAGCTACGTAAATCAAAAGTAAAACGACTAGTATCATACAGCGACCACAGAATAGACGGAATCGGAGAAGCCGTAGTGAGTTGCGCCATACGCAATCAGAAACGTGACATAACCTTCAAAATAATTAAAGAAAATGCATCAGCGATACTGGGATGGAAATCATGTGAGAAGCTGGTAAAAAGATTAAACGAAATAGGAACAAACGCATTCAATGGGCTCGGCTGTTTAAAAAATTTCTAGTATGATAACGATCTAATCGATAATCCAAAGTTCGAAAAATATCCAGCTCGAAGAATACCACATTCAATCCGTCAACACGTAAAAAATGAACTTGACAAAATGGTTAAATTGAAAGCAGTCCGTAAAATGGAAAACGAAGTATCGCCAGTAGTAAGCCCGGTAGTCATTGTGCGGAAGAAAAATAAATTATTATCTGCATCGATCCATCTGAAGTGAAGAAAAACATTCATAGAAAAAATCAATTGAGGAAATTGCAGCCAGGGTACATGGATCGAAGTATTTTACACTATTAGACTGTCGTCGTGGATTTTGGCGAATGCCTTTTGGCCTCGCTTCAGCAGCAGAAGTATTCACAGAAATAATGAACAGGATTTTGGATGGCATAAAATGAACTGAAGTATCGATGGGCGACATTTTAATTTACGCTTCAACAATAGACGAACTGTAATGTACAACAAAAAAGGTAATAAGCAAGTTAAACGAATGTGGTTTAAAACTCAACGCTGATAAGTACAAATTCGAAAAACAAAAAATTAAATTCTTGGGCCACATTTTCACAACAACTGGAATCGAAGCAGATCCTGAAAAAGTTAATGCGATCAAAAGAATCCAACAACCGCAAAATAAGAAACAGTTACAACGATTTCTTGGCATGGTGAATTACATGGGAACATTTATTCCACGACAAGCCGATCTTACTTCTAACTTGAGAAAATTAACTCATAACGATGCTGAATTCATACTGCAGCACGAACATAATAATGAGTTCAATAAGTTAAAGGAAGCGCTGACAAACACACCAGTTCTCAGATATTATGATGTAAATACCGAAGTAAAAATATCAGTAGATGTCAGTTCTTATGCAATCGCTGTAGTGTTGTTACAAAACGATCAGCCAATTGCATATGCGTCGACCACAAATGCACAAAAAATAGAGGAGGCGACGACCACTAAAATATGGTTGCAAGAAATTCCACGAGTATGTCTATGGGAAAAAACTAACAATTGAAACTGACCACAAGTCGGTTGAAATAATCTTTAAAAATCCGATTCACAACGCACCGGCTCGACTACAACGGATATTATTCAATGTAACTCCATATAATCCAGTCATTGAATATAAAAAGGGAAGCCAATTGTTCGTCGCCGATTCATTAAGTCGAGATTGCATACAAACCAACGAAAATAATGCGGAAACAGACATTGAAATCGAAGTGCATATTGTTATGGCAATGTCGAAGAGAGTAAAAAATATCTTCATGATGCAACCAAAGACGACATCAAGCTAAGACAACTTAAACAAATAGTTCAAGAGGGCTGGCCAAACGAAATAAGACACGTTCCTATTCAACTTAGACCATACTGGACATTTCGAGAAAAATTAGCAACCTACAACGATTTGGTGTTCAAAGGAGAAAAAGTTATCGTACCATAATCGTACCATATGAAGTACGATTAAAGAAAATAAGTGAAGCCCACAAATCATTTGATAAAAATATAAAACAAATTGAAAACCTAAGCGGAATTATACATGAGCGGGAAAACAAAGATGAAGAAGTGAAAATCGAACAAAAAAACCAAATAATGTGCGATGAAATAAAGAAAATAATAAGCGAAACAAGTGCCAAAACAAATACAACAACATACTCTGATACATTAAAAAATAACAAAGTAATGCCAGATAAAAAGAAGCAAAACCCTCTTATTGTAAAGCCAAAAGAAAAACAAGGAGTCAGTAAAACAAGAGAAGATCTTAATAATAAAGTTAACCCTGATAATTTTAGAATTATAAATGTGGAACAAAGAAAAAACGGATCCATAGTTATACAAAGTGAAAGCAACGCAAAAAGGGAAAAAATAAAAGAAGCAATACAAAATTAAATGAGTGAAACATATGAAATCAAAGTACCACAACAAACAGAAATGAGAATAAATGTAACGGAAATGACATTTAAACTTTCTGAGAACGCGATAATTGAGAAACTAAAAAAACAAAATGAGACACTAAGTAAGAATACACTAGAAGTGATAAAGCTATATGAGTATAAGAGAAACAATCGTACAATATATAACGCGAACCTTAAAATCGATAGAGTCATATGGAAAAATAATGAGTGAAGAAAAAGCCAATATAGGGTAGGAGAGATGCAGAATTTACGACGGTACAGATATCATCCAATGTTTCAAATGCAAAGGTTATAATCATAAAGCATCAGAGTGAAAAAATGAAGAAGTTTGCTACAAGTGGCACGGCAACCACAAATCGAGCGAGTGCAATGAAAATATCACAATCAAATGTATAAACTGTGTTAAAATGAACAACAGGTTGAACTTAGGTCTGGATGAGAATCATATAACAACTAATAGAGCATGCCATAATAAACTAAACGCTAAAAAAAGAAGAAGAGGACTAACAGCATAACAATCATGGCAAATAAATATCATATACACAAACATCCAACGACTGATGAATAATTTTACACAATTGGAAGTGATATCATATATGAAAAAACCTGAATTTATTATACTGTCAGAAACACATATAACAGACGATATAGAACAGCAGGAAATAAGACTAAAAGAATGCAATCAATATGTAACAACATCAAATTCACCAAGAACAGGGGGGGTGATAGTATATTTCAGGAAACAATCGAAAGTACAAAAAATAGCCGAAAAAATTGTAGACTCGAAAATATGGATATCCTCGTATATAGCACGAGCGGATAGATACAAATTTATTATCACTGCTGCTTACAGATCACCAAGTAGTGCAGAAATAGAATTTAATGAAGCATTTGAGGGAGTATTGGAACAAATAAGTAAAGTAAACTGTGATATAGTAATAGCAGGCGATTTCAACATAGATTGGAACAAAAACGGGTTTTATAAACATAAAATGGGATGTATCCTGAATGATAATAGACTTAACCAAATAATGAAAGAATTTACACGTATAATAAAGAACTCAAAGACAATAATTGACTATATTATTACCAATAGCGAAAACATATCAGCTAAAATTAATAACGCAAATAAAATCGCAGATCATGAAGCTATAGATATAACAATTAACAACGTTAAAAACGACACACGTGAAAACAAAAATGAAGAAATACGAATATTTAAATATAACAAAACCCGTTTCAACCGGGAAATTGGAGGCTTACGGTGTATAAATAAAAATAATGATCTAAATAATAATGTGAACATTTGCGATAAATACCTGGAAAATGCCGTCAAAAACATGACAGTTAAAAAAATAATAAATAAAGACAATAATGTAAACAAATGGTTCAACAATGAATTAAGAAGAATAAATTTATAAATATCAAATAGCCATTACGGAAAATAGTGACGAGGCGTGGGAAAACTACAAGGTCATCAGAAATGTATATAAAGTGCAAGAATGATAGAAAAGAAGATTACGTTTTGTGCAGGTCCGTTATGTTGTTTACATTTTTTTGACATTTGTGTGACGTCACAGCAGTAAAAAAAATTAATTTTTTTTCTATCATATTTGTTTTTTTGTGAGATAAAATTCAAAAAGAAATATTTCAAAATGAAGTGCGTTGTATTGAATTGTTCCAACACAAACTTTGGGAAAGCATCAGAATGCAGTTTTTTCCGGTTTCCGTCCGATGAGACTTTGTTAGAAAATTGGTTAAGTTTTTGCCGGCGAGAAAAATCGTTCAATCCGAAGACTGCATACATTTGCATGAATCATTTTGCAAGTGATGATTTTGAAAACAGTCTGAAATATAAAATGGGTAAGATATTTCAGTTTAATTCAATACATATTAATGAAATTGTTTAAATCTCTAAGGTTACACCACGAAGAGAGCTTTGAAGCACGGTTCTTTTCCAACAATTTACAACGCTTCTGATGAAGATCTGGAACGCAAGGAAAGTTTGAAACGACTGCAATATAAACAAGTTGTTGCTACGCTACTTCAAGATGATAGAGAGACCTATGAGGCAAACGAAGGCCCAAAGAATATTGCTGAAGGTGGAAAGGAAAACATTCCCATCGAAGCCGCAACGTCCAAACGACATACAGAGCAGGAAATTAATATTTTGGAGAAGCAAATGTAAGTGTAAATAATTTACTTCAATTTATTACATTTTTTTTAATGAAAATATCTTGTACAGTGCATCGCTACATCAAGAAAATGTGAGTCTGAAAAAGGCAAACAAAAAGCTTTGCAGTGAAATTGCAGCGCTGAAGGAAGCCAGTATAAACGTAGACAGGAAAAATGCGTATAATATTAAAGTACTGGAGGGACGCTTAGCGAAAGCAGAGAATGCAAAAAAAAAACATAGAGGACAAAATGGAATGTATCTTCACAAAAGGACAGTTAGCGAAGCTTAAGCTTTTTTTTAATTCCAGTACTTGTAGGAAATTTTTAAGGAACTACACTGATTGTTACTTTTCGTTGAGGAAAAAATGGCTTTTGCATTCGCGGCTCTGCTTCAATTATTAAAAATATATGTATTTAATATTTTTTAAACAAATATATCAAATAAACCCTACAAAAATTAAATTTTTTAACTTGTTGCACAATTGTTTAACTTGTTGTTCATGTTGACTCAACAATTTTGTAACTTGTTGCACAATTGTTTATATTTCTGAGTGTTTGTTCAAACAGCCTACTGCCAGCCTGACTGCTGTGACGTAGATGCGCAAAACTTTCAAATTTTTTACTCTAATGTACGCAATCTTTTATTCTTTCATTCTTGTATAAAGTGCAAATTGAAAAAGCAAAAAAGAATTATACAAATAACAAAATAAATAATGACAAAAATCAAAAAGAGATGTGTATGGAAATAAAAAATCAAATTCTTAAAAAACAACAAAATGTGATGCAATCTGTGGTATTTAACCAAACAGAATATAACAAAAATTTTCAAATAGCCGATAATTTCAACAATTATTTTGTTAATAGTATTAATGTAATAAGAAATAATATACCACATGTGCAATACTCAAATAAAATACCTGTGATAAACTCAGAATTTAAGTTTCGTGCAATAACCTTAAATGAACTAAAGGTTGAAAATGAACAAACTTAAATTAAACGAAGAGAAAACTAAAATAATGGAAATAAACTCGAACAGTAATATAATGTTTGAAATTAATAATGAACAAAGAAAAAAGTGGATCAAATAAAATATTTAGGCTATATAATTGATAAAAACTTAAATCTAAAAAGCATGTTGACTATGTGTGTAAAAAAATCGGCAAAAAAATAAATTTTTTCCGGAGAACAAGAATTGACATAATAATAATAACGGCATTAAACATATACAATACAATGATTAAACCGCATTTTGAATACGAGTCAACAATCCTGTACTCATGCTGTACGATTCAACAAACCACAAGAATGCAAAAACTACAAGACAAAGCAATGCGCATCATACTAAAGTGCAATAGATATACGCCAATCATATGTTAGAAACATTGAAATGGCTAAATATCAAACAGAGACTTCAACTGAACACTATCAACTTTATACAAAAAAATTGTTAAGGCACCAGAGTACCTGACAGAACAAATAACATATGTCAGAGAAACGCAACCATATAACTTGAGAAATGCTGAAGATTTCAGAGTTACGAAAAATTCATCAAGAACACTGTGATATTCAAAGCAGCATTAGGAGAGCACGGAGTACGTTTGTTGGATTGGCATGACGAATAGTATTGAGGACTACGTGAACAGATGGTCAATATGCCAAAGCAATCGCCGGCCAGAAACAAAAGAGCTGATGATCAGCAAGTCAGTGCCAAAATTACCAGGTGAAATCGGGTTTGTTTGACTTTGAGGTCCTGAGAAATATTTCATCTGTTGAAGTGATTCGCCATATGAAAAAATGGTTCGCATTACACAGCTGCCCAAAGACGCTATAGACAGATAATGGAACGCAATATAGCAGTGGAGAGTTTCGACAATTTGCCAGTACTTGGGGATTCGAACATCAAACGTCAAGTCCAACATACCCAAAGTTTAATGGTTTAGCCGAGAGGTATGTGCAGACGGCAAAGAATATGCTAAAACCAGAAATGTAGCAGAATAGTATCTTCGGCATGCACCGAACCTTCTATACAGTTGTAGTCGGTTATAACCGACTACTTAAATACCCTTCACCTTCTATATTTGCATTTGGACGATAGTCTTTAAGTCA
>JAWNPW010000771.1:0-11691 GCA_035078745.1 Diastata ussurica
GCAATTTCAATATAAATGGATAATGCACAGCGAGAAATACTGTATGCAAACAATCGCCAACAAGTTACGTCCCGACTCACTCGCTTTTTACATTATTTCACTCCCCTCCACACTCCAATCCACTCGACTCTACTCCACTCCACTCGATTCGACTCACTTATTATTATTATTCCTGATATTGTCGGTGTTGTTGTTGTTATTGTTGTTGTTCGTGTTAGTAATTTCAGCTCGAGTTGTTGGTATTGTTTTGTCTAAGTTGAGGGTGTTGAACGCTTTAGGGCATTCATTCTATACCACCTCCCAAATTGTCCATTTATTATGCGGAAACGCCTTTTTCACTTTGGCATTAAAATACCGTTTTGCATGGCATAAGATCAAGACAAGTTTCTCACACACGTCCATAGTATGTGTTTCTATGTAGAATATTATAATATTAGTGTTTGCCAATTGTGTCCTGATATAAGTAAAAGTAGCGGTAGAAGTTGAAGTCAGAAACGTTGTAACAATCTGTTGAAAATATTTATGTATGTTGTTGCACTTTCAAGGCAAGACCACCAAGCTATTGAATATTAGAACGACAGGAAATAAACAATTTTCGAGGTGGCGCTCTATGACTATCATAACACGAACATCGTTCATTTAGGAAGTTACACAATTAGTGCAAAGTTTATACGAACAAAAAAAAAATGCTGCATTATAACTTAACTGAACTATTTTCTTGAGGACTCAAATATTCGAACATGATTTCGCTTCGATTGCGGCAAAATTTAATGCGTTACTCATACGCAGCGTAGAGATAAATTATGAACAGGAAAAGTTTTATTAAAAATGGGGTGAAAAAATTGATAATGCAAACAGAATATTTATCGTTACTTGAAAATGATGTTATAATTTATTTCTGATAGCTTTTGATTTCCATTAGATTCTATATCGAACATATGAGCGGTTCAGTTCGAGGACTTCCACCAATTCCAGCGACAGCCTATCAAATGGTGTTACCCTTAAATTGGTGGAGTTCAACAGTTGAACACTGGATCAGATTCTGGTAGAGGCCTGGCAATCATCGTAAGCTCTTCTGCTCTGGGACCATCCGAAACATTGGCCAGACACCCATTCAATTTATATGCATTATACATATATTCTTTTCATCTAAATACTAACTGTAAAGATCTGAATTTTTATTTCATAACCATTCAAATGAGAATTTTGTATGGGAATTGATTATGATAATACAAATAATTTAGAAGACTTCAACAATATCTTAAACTTACAAGAACAATTGTTGATTGGAAGAACGATGGATGATTTTAGGAAATATACGATGGCAATTGGAGCTATTGGAAGAACTTATTTAGCTATAAGGACTGAATTAGATAAACTTCTTCACTAAATAGTTTGCATTAACCTTTTCAAATTTAAATAAAATTAAAGTGAGGAAACAGTTCCAGATCCAAGCAAATGTCGTAAAGTTGCATCCATAGGTTAAAAAATAACAATTACGAAAATTAATTGTAAAAATATCTTCATATTAATCAAAAAATTTTAAAAAAATGGTGGACAAATTCAAATTATCAGGGAATCTGTCCAGAGTGGACTAAAAAATGTTGAAGGAAATTTATCGCTCCATCATCATTTTAGGATGTACTGGGAGTGCAAATGGGATGTCTCACAAAACATTAAATATGTGTCATAGAAAAGCAGACTAACTTCCTTACCCAAGGGAACGCTCAATTTCTCATTTTGGATTATAACTGTTGATCCACTTAAAGTTTTTTCATTTGTTTTTTTTTCACAGATCTCTTGTGGCTGGTGTCAATATTTTTATTCAGTATTGTTTGACAATTCATCAACAAAATAGTCAGCTGTACTACAATAACAATGCTGGAACAAGTAATCCAAATTGAATAAATAACTGCCGCTTCTTATCCAATTATTTCCGGACCTAAGGTTATTCCTTTGCAGTTATAAAGTCTGTGCCCGATACGTAATGAATAATGAGCTTTTCGTGTCTCGGGAACTATACCAGCACAAAAAATGTCAGATTTTTGGGTTCTTCTGCGACCAAAGAGGTGTCTGAAAGTACGGAAGAACGGAGTCCTAGAAAAAATTTGAATATGGTTGGTATGGTTATTAGATATTAGATAAATATATTCGATAAATATGAGCTAGAAATCTGAATTAAATGCAATTGGAATAATTGTTCCCTTATTATGATATATTTCCAATTTCGTGATGGCAACTTCTTTTAATGCAGCCCTTATTAAGATATATTTTTTAGGTTTTATTTATTTTAATCGAACGCAGTTTTTTAATAATTGGATATGAAGTACAACGATTTCAAATTGATAAGTTGTAAAAAGTATGGAATTTTCAGGATCCATCTAACTTATGCCTATTTAATAATCTTTTTCAAAATTTTATGTTCAAATATTTATTGTGAGACCATTTATGGAGATATTCATATCAACGGGTCAACAAAATAATGATGCATTTACAATTTTACATATATCCGAGCTAAATATTAGGAATTTTAAATTGGAATAAATTTGACTGAAAGCATCTCTGATCGATCGGCAACTAACTTTACACAAAGTACACTCTAACAGCAACTATTTCCAATTTGCATATCAATTCGACAACATTTTTATATTGAAAATGGTTGAGAAACAACAAAACACTCTTGTCGAGAACGATTTGTTACGTCAAACAGAAAATGGCATGAATTTTTCAAGCGAAAAAATAAGAAAAAGAAATTGTAAAATTGGGATGGAAAAAATTCAATGTCGATATCAATAAAAACTATTCACGCTCAAAGTCAAAAGCACAAGAAAAAAAAAAAACAGTAATACAATTGAAAATAAAACAGACAATTATTGAGATAAAACCGAAGCAAATCTAAAGTGAAGGCTCACCAGCGAACTGTAAAATTGAAATTATTAGAGAAAATTCTCATTTTTTTTTTGTAAATTTTCATCATAAAAAGAATAAATGTTTGGTTAAAATAAAGCCAGCTCGCAGAAGTGGCACCACCTAAGTTTAAGTGAGATCCATTACTCTTTTGAGCTGCACAGTCGAAACCAAATGCAATATAAAGTAGTACTTACAGAATGGTGGAAGATCCTGAAATTTAATTCATGTTTGCTCTTGCCATTCCAATTTTTCAAACATATTCTTTTAATATTTTCATTGAACATATTTTTTTGACAGTGTTCTCCAAAAAAGAAATAATATACATATGTAATATTCAATAAAGCTAATGGCAATGATGGTGAATAATGTATTTTCCAACGAATAGAAAATCCCAGCCAAATACCTCAAACACGATCAATCGACCGAAGGATGCTATCGAAAATTTACAACCTATATTATTTATAAATTAAACGAGTTACTACTATAACATATTGAATTGAAATCACTGCATTAACAATGAAAAGTGTTATTTTACTATTTAAAAGTGACACTTTTGTTTGATGGAATGGGTATGTAATGAATTGAAACCTAGAACGGTATATTGAAATTTTTTTCCTTAACCAGTTATCAGATTTTATAGCACCATTCATAAATTTAATTAAAAAGTTTACACAAAGCATGGATACGCCCACTGATAGAAATACTAGATAAATGCGATTGCCTTCTCGCGAATATTATACATTACATGCTTACGCGGAGAGATTGAACGAGAAATAAAACTAGATTTTTCATAAAAACATCAGAAAGAAAAAGTGTGATTATCTTTCAGACTAGTTTCCCTCTGCTTCAGAAGAATAATTTTCTAATAAAAAGTAAATGAAAAAAATTTTCTGATTCAGACAAAAAACTTTTAAGCTATCAAAAAATCAGTTTTTTGTTGTTTTTCATTTCCCTTGGTTTGACTACTGTACTGGTTTGAGAAACTTGATTTGAAAGTTTTTTTTCTAATGGATTTCTCTCCGTGCAGTAAGATGCCTGAGGTGATGTTGATACTTAAAATAAAACTTAACCTGGTCTTTGACTTTTCCTTCTATGCATTACAAACATCTGCTTAAATCTTATATTCCATTCAACCTGTTGAATTGTATAAAAAACGGGACTCACTAGAAGCTGTAAGCCAGTTGACTTCAACAATCGAAAACCTTATATAAAGAATTTTGGTGTGCTGAATTTTTAGATTCAATAGGTTCGAGATTTAGATCCGAAATTCTTTTGGCATTGATGACGTCCATGAATCGATATATAATATAAATGGGCAAACTGTTCACCTATCAATACACCCACTCCATGAAAAAACACCCATCTGCGGGTGGAGGTTAAATTGCACTTAAAATGGAAAGGAAACAAGACAATAAACACAATATGTGACTTGTGCGAAAAATTAAAAATAAAATTGAAATAATTAAAATTCATAGCAACAAATTCCGTGTATATATGTGTGTGCGTGGGTGTGCCTACGTGTTTAGCCTAAGCTTAGCTTGCCAAATTTCAATTTGTCAAATGACTTAAGATTACAAAGAAAAAAAATAAGTGAAAAAATTTAAACATAATTAAATGTAAAAAGTTTTCATTTTTGTTTTTTTTTTTTTTCTATTTTGAATTTGTTGCTTATCGCTCGAGCCGACTTTTTCACTTTATCAAAGAACACGCGCATAATTCCCGACCAACAACAAGACCGAAAGAGAAACTAAAAAAAAAGTATGAAAATTCTTTGAAAAAAGAGAAGCGCAAATGGAAAATGTTTCCCGCATTTAACAGCGACAAACGAAAAACGGAAATTAAATAAAAGTACGTACAAAGTGTGATTAAAACTTTTAAATATTTTTTTTTTTTTTTGCTTTTTTTGCTTTTATGTAATGTTTTTGTTGCTGTTGTTATTGTTGTGCGTAATTGCCAATTTTTGTCATACAACGGCTGTAATTCATGCGCATTGTACTCGCTGTCGATCAACATAATACCATAATAACCATCATTTTCAGTACAATCATCACTGTCAGCGTCAGCGTCGTCATCAACGTCGTCATCATCGTCATTATGTAATGAATTGAAAATACAATTTACGAAAAACAAAAGCAGCAACAACAAATTGTGAGTACAACAAGCAAATGTAATAATGGAAATGTTAATATTTTTCAAAGCCAAAGAAAAAAATACGCAACGACCAACCAACCAACCAACCACCTTACACAAATGACTGTCAACATAACGCACTGGAAAAGGTACATTTGGCTGTGATATGATAAGTTCAATTTTGTTGTCAGCAAAACAAAGTGAAAGGGGTGCAAAGTTTATCGCTCAACCCATAGAAAGCACCTTGCGTCGCACTTCAATCAAAAAATTATTTTAAAAAATACACAACACAACAGTTCGGGTGAGAAAAAAAGAAAAACGGCGCAACGTTTGGCACTTTACGCTGTTGCTGGGATTACAGCGGATTAGTAGCAGCAACAATGACAATAGCACAACCCACACACGAACACACATGAACACACATTTCAATGGAAACTGTACTGTATGCTCATATACGCCGGATAGAAAAAAATGCGCAGAGACAGACAGACAGACAGTTCCTGCTTTTTACATACGCACAATTGGGAATTGTTTCAAGCGATTGAATAACAAATGCTGCCAAAATATATCTACACAACGACACCCAACACAAATAAAAAATATCACAATGTCACAGTGATAACGTTCAAAAGAAAAGAAGAGGCAACCAAGCCAACCCCCTTCGGTATAGATTTAGAACATTTCGATGAAACGTTGACAGTAAAGTTAACATTTTAGCGCGACAACAGAAAAAAAAAGAGATACCAAAATCAGACAGACAGACAGACAGTCAGACAGACAGACATGAAGACTTTGGTTTGCTATCATTAGATAGTATATATGTATGTATCCTCATCGACTGCTGTCGGTTTCTCATCAAACGTTATTCTATTTGTCATTTTGATTATGACATTGTAATGCTTTAATTGATGCGATATGCGACGAACATGAGACGAAAGACTGAACGCCTGAATTTGAGCTGAATTGCGTTCGATGTCAGTCAAGCCAATCTACATACATAATCGTGCAGAAGGAAATCGCAACAAAAAGCACAAAATACAAATAGAAATATACAACAAAAAAAGGAACATTAATAGTAAGTGAATTGAGTGCCCGCCAGCATTTATTTCTGCATTCAATCAAATACATGTTTAGAAGATTTTATTGAGCAACAATCAACCCCACAACAGGATTTAGGGTGAGATTATGGCGGTTGTACTAAGAGCAGTTGTGACACTTTTACTATTTGAATTCTTTTGTTTATTTTTTGTACATTTTTTTCGAATAAAATCTTTAACAACTTTTGCATTAGTTGCGCTTTTCATTTTTGTTCCCTAATCAGTCTAGTCTTTTTAGTATAGCTCGCGGCATCACTTGATGTGGTGTTATATTATTTTGACATTCAAGCGTTCTATTCTACTTTCAACCAATTTTTCATATATTAAATGATCGAACGAATAACGAAGAAGCGAAAGTCTCACATTATGTTTTACGAAAAGAGGGTAAAAAATATCTCACTAATGAATCTAATCTTCGAAGTCTTCAAGTGAGAAACATGAAACTTTGAGCGCCTACATAAACTTCAACAAGTACTATATAAAATGAAGAACTTCTCTTGAATATCTATCGATTTATTTAAAGTGCCTCTCAGTCTGCTTGAATGCTTCAAGGAACTGGGATGGGTTTTCTGGTTGCTCATCAGGTTTACTCCTGGGGAGGCTAAATAAGCTTTAGTCTGTCCATCACTCTCCCACTTTCCCTCCCTCCTTTCAGAAAGGTTAGGTGGTCCCTTACATGAACAGAGGATTTGCCTCATTGTTAGCTTTGAGATACGAGTTCTTGTTATAAACGCTGGACGACGCTGAGCTACCCCAGCTGAAAACCCGAAGTGGTCGTTACAGGTTAACAATGTGAAGTCCTTACTTTATTTTAGCAGCAATAGGTCGTAGGAGCTTCGGGATTCTTATATCACGAAGAGTTTTTGTACTGGATCGACCCTCCTTGGGATTCGGATTTATCATTTTAAATTCTGAATTCTTTCTCCAAGATTGAACTGGTACAAAATGAATTCTTATTGTTTGCGTTGATTAATTTGAGCTGGCGATTCAACGTTCCATCATATGAAAGCAGGTTGCTGCTGTTTGATTTTCTCACCTTTCAAGCTAGACGTATTACCCTTTGGATTATGTTTATGAAAAAGATAATAGCTGCATTCTGCTCATCTTGTTGAGAGAGATCTTATAAACGTTCCAACATTCAGTTCTTCGTTTTATGAGCCCTACTCCGTAAACAATGTATGAAAAATTAAGAAAAATTCGAGTCATTGAGAGTTCTTTGTCTTTAGTTTAATGTTCCTTTCTAATGTCACCATTTTTTCCAGAAATATAATTGGAAATTTTTGAAGTACTCAAAGATTTATTTCATTTAAAATACAACAAATTTAATAATGAAGGATCTCGAATTGAAGTAGACAAAATTTTGTAAATATAAAAACTTGCGACTTTGAGATTTTCGCAAATTTTTTATTTTTTTTATTTTTATCTATAGGAAAGTCATTGTTTCGAAGAAGATATGCCAACTAAGCAGCTCAATGACCAAAATTTGGAACTAGACGGTTTTGAAGAATTTTCTCGATAATGTCAGATAATGTCAGATAAAGTCTGTTTACTCACAAAGCGAGTTCCCACTCTGCAGTGTCCTAAAAATGACCCATTCTTAAACATATCTTCAGTTTGGACGTATTTCTGGCATTCACGTTCATTTTTGAACTTTGGTGTATTCAGAGACCTACAGTAAAATTTTATGGCGAACATTTTCGTGGAACATTTTAATCCTTAAAAGTTTCATTTTAAAGGACATTTTTAGTATTTTAGAAAAAAACGGTCAAAATGACCCATGAAAATAGGAGCTAGACGGTTCAAATGTTGCACAAAAATGTTGCCCGTAGTTCTTTACATAACGTTGCTGAATACATCCTATACCTAAAATGTAGAGGACGTGTGCTTTGCTACGTCGAATCACAATAAGAATGAGCAAAATGGGGAAACTTTGAACCCTCCTAAAATAAAACTAAAAGACGTAAACTTCCAAAACGCCGATACACGTATATTTTTTTTTTGTTCCCTCTACCAGAATCCGTTGGCAGAACCTTGTTATTTTTTTTTTGGTATTGTACAGTGTAATTGGAGATTATATTCGGTAACTTGTGAGCCCAATGACTTCCGAATCGAAAACAGTCCCAAAGTAGTTGGTAAGCTTAAAAAAATTTCTTTATCGTAAAAAAAAAAAAAATGAAAATTTAACGAATATGATTTTTTGGTAAAATATATAGAGTTGACTTTACAAACTCTATATATTTTATCGTATTTTTATTGATTTTTGGAAATCGAGTTTTATGATCTTTATATTTTTGTACAAAAAAAAAAAAATTACTTCGCTTTATTTTAAAGTGTGATCACGAGATTTCGACTATTTTGTAAAGGACTAACCTAATTTCAAATTTTGGAGTTGTTTAAACATACTTCCGATTTAATTTTAACGTATACCTGAACTAAATTTTAGTAACTTAAAATGAAATTCATTCGAAAACAGTGTTGAGATGCTCATCAAACTTATAAGATATATTGGAACCCAGATTTTGAAATAATTAAACCGCTTTACTAAGATTTCCTCGGAAAATTCTTGTTGGAGCTCTATGGAAATTCTATAATTTTTACTTTCTTCTGTCAGAGGGAGGAGCAAGTAACATTTTATTTCATTTTGATTTACAAACAGGACATTAACACAATTTTTTGGAAACCAAATAAGAAAATCCACGGTGAATATTATGCATTAGATATAGATAGTAGCACCTGCTGTTAAAATTCACTGTAAAATGTTCGCGTCTTAGAAAATATAATTATATGCCTTCAATAGTAGGAGAAGAAGAAGAAGAAGGTGAAGAAAATAATGCAATGGATATCAATAAATGGAGCTGGCAAACCCAAAATAATAATAATTATTGTTTGGCAAATTTCAATTTTGACAAAAGCATTTGCGTGACTAAACAAAGAAATAAAATATAAAAACTATTTAATATGAAAAAAATAAACTAAAAAAGTGCCAAAATGCAAACGAAAACAACAAAAATTTGTTTATCGTCAAGTGTAGCAAGTTGGCTGTAAGTTAGTCAAGCTGATGGTGGTGGCAACGTAATGACGTCTAAGAACGCAGGTAAATATTGCATTGATAACACGAACATATACAGTTATTTTATTGCACGCGACATATAGACACGCACAAGTACACACACACACACACCGAAACACACACACACACAAACACACACACACACAAAACACATACAAAACACAAACAAACACATATAAATAGTCAAACAAACAAACAGTCATGCAGACAATTTTAATGGCAGACAACGCAAACGCAAGTGGAGTAACAAGGATATGCTTAGAATAGCAACAACAACAACAGCATAAAAACCAATAATAACAATAACAATAATAATAATAAGAGTAGCAGCGCGCAGCAAACGGAAGAACCAAATAAGCAACCGTGTATTTTGTTGTTGTTCTATTGCCAAAGTTGGACAACAGCTTGCTGTTTTCGAATTGCGAGCAATTTGCAAGTATTTTCAGGCGCAAAATAATCTTTTTGAAGCGCGCACGTAGCAGCAACAATAACAACAACAACAACAGAAACAACATGAGCAAGGAAGCAAACGGATGAACGCTGCGCAACGCAAGCGAAACAAACGTTACACCTGAGTGAGCAACTGAAATATACATGATGTTGTGTTGCTTTGTTTTGGGACCCGTTGTTTAGCATAGTGTAGTTTGTTGTTGTCGCTTGGTTGGTCGCTTCGTTGGTTGGTTAGTTTGTTCGTTGGTTAGTTACGTGAAAATCGTGAGCAACAAACACCAGCGAGATTGTCGTTAAAAACGACAAAAGACTATAACGCCGTGGAATACAGTAAAGAACAACAGGAACTACTTGAACAACAACAACAACAACAAGAATAATAAAAATGGCAAGAGTAGCGGTGCACTTTGTGGCAGCTGTCGCAATGCTTTCTACATTCTAATGTTATTTCAACGTGTTTTGTGAACACAGTGACTTCCGAGCAGTCAGCGTAAATTTACTAAACTGCTATTGAGAATACCAACTATAATGGAAACTCAATATCTTGTCATAGATGTGTGAGTGTAGTTTGTAGTTAGCGAGGTGAACCTAATGACAACTATGTCAAATTTATGTTAAATTATCACGGGAGTTGAATGATTATCGAAAGAATACCAAGGATTTTAAAAAAGTATAAATATTTAATGATTAAAAATTTAAATAGTTATAGATTGATACGGAATAAAGTGAAATTGGCTATCAAGTGCAGACAGTTTTAATGTATTTTTTTGACAAAACTAGCTATAATGGTTATACCCTTCATCCATGGTATATTAAAATTATCTATTCGTTTGTAACACCCAGAAGGAGTGACCGAAGGCCACATAAAATATATATAATAGCCATGTCTGCCAATCCGTCCGTTCATACGTCAGGCTGACCGTGCATAAAAACTAGATAAGAGTTGAGATAATGACATGAAATTTGGTACACAGAATCTGTATATGTACACCACCTGCAAGTTTGAGACATTTTTAGATCGGATCATTTTTTCAGGTAACTTCAGTACAACTTTGCGTTTTTTTGAGATTTTTTTTGACACTTTTATGGCAATTAATCCTATTGACAACAATATTTCCATATGCCCAAAACTGGGCGAGATTCGAACAGTTTTCAACATTTAAATCGAAAATTCGTCACATCAAAAGTGTTGAGCAAAGAACTTTTTACAAACAATTTTCAATCATGAAAGTTTTCTTAATGTTTATCGGCCAGATGCAAAAATTTGTAAGGTGAAGGTCATTAAGTAGTCTGTTCTAACCGACAGAAGTATTCTTTTTGAAATGTCTTCCCAAAAGATGAGCGCTTCTCAGAATACCTTTCATTCTAGAAGTTTTTTGCTGCACTGCCCGCTAGGGTTGAAACAGTCCAAGACTTTATACTTTTGGAATAACTCAAGTGGGCGGCATTGACGAAAGTAAGTAAACTTAAAGGTGACCTATAATAAAATAGTTATTAGAACAGAAATGCTCTAAACAGAGTACGTCTTCGTGAGGACGAAAATTACGAATATCGCCCAGACTCACGTCAATCTTCACAGGGCATTGGCCGATAGGCAAGTACGCTGCTAAGCTAAACCTCACACGTAACAGTACGTGTAGAAGTCGCAAAGAACCTGACTAGTACTAGTTCCAAATACATGGGGAACTATCTAGATACCGACGTACCTGATATCTATAAAGTGAAAATTATCAATATTTTACTCTTTCTCAAGCAAGCACACTTATAAAGATTGAGAACTTTTCCTAACAACAGTTTTCCGTCTATCATAAACACCCCTTTTTAGAGCTTTACTGGAGACTAATATATCAAAATGGAGCCTAGCTCTCATTTGGAGGGAGTTCTCTACCCAACTTTAGCTAACTAGGTATTTGAATACCGAATATATCTCACGAACCAATTTATGAATAAAGCAATTTTCAAGTAATCTCCTATTTTAATAATCCTGGTCTACAAAATCCAATTTTATTGCCATTAAACTGCCGTCTATGTGTT
>JAWNPW010000772.1:0-13939 GCA_035078745.1 Diastata ussurica
AATTTTAAATTTTTCTTCATACGACTGTTAAATTATGTGTAGTCGTTATATAAATAAATAAATAAATAAATAAATAATTTTCTTAATTCAACAATACTTTTATAAGTATGCAGATATAAAGATATAGACGGGAGTATGTTACCCAAATATTTTATTTCACACAAGGCAAACTATTTGAAATGATATGTATGTATACGCAACAGTGGTTACTCTGCTAGATTTTGAAAACAACTACTACTAAATATCTCTCCACATGATGCCATTTTATAGAACAATATATTTAAATTAGTCCCTATCTAGACGCAGAAATATTTGCTTGCAAAACATTTTCAATTATTTTTTGATGTTTAGTTTTTCTTGTATATTTGCATGTTGACATTACGAATAGCAAGCACAGCGTGTCGCGTGTACAAGAATCAAAAGCCCATTTCTCTTCCTCGTGCGTCTCTCGCTTCCAAACCAAATGTTTTTCATCAACTATTTCTGCGTCTAAATGGGGACTTATTCAATGTTCTGCGTGCGCCAAGATAGCAATGTTACTGAGACCAAAATTTTGGTTTTTCGATTTCAGCCGAAATAAGGTTTAAAATGGCCAAACAGATGCCGATAATCGATAATTAGGCCATAATAAATACATTTAAAATAAAAAAATTTGAGTGAAGTGATAAGTAATTGAGTTTTGAAAATTAGTTCATTTTTGGTTCAACTCCTTGGAATGAATATTCGCATCGATCAGCTGTTTGTTGAATTCACATACTTATACATATATGCAAAGTATACCATTCACCTGCAGTGAATTTTTCAATGAAAAGTTTTAGATTTTCAAAAAAAGGAAATTGGCAATTTTTCAAAAAAAAGTTGAACATTTTTCAGAAAAAAGTTGAACATTGTTCAGAAAAAAGTTTAATATTTAAAAAAAAAAGTTGAAAATTTTTCGGAAAAAAGTTTAAAATATTTCAAAAAAAGTTTTGAAATTTTCAAGTCAATCGGACAGTTAGTTTTGGAGAAATAACTAGTTTTGTAAAATTTCCAATAAAGAAGAAGAACACATTTTGATATAGTCATTTTGTATGGCAGCTAGATCTCAATCTGATCCGATGAGGCTACAATTTTCGGGTGAACTGAACTGACATAAAAAAAGAAGACTCCATGCAAAATTTCAGCTCGATATCTCAAAAACTGAGGGGCAAGACGGAGAGACAGACTGATCAAGAATATATGGGACGTTTCGGGCCAACCGGGCCACCCATCTCTGCAAAATTAGAGCTTGCAAATGTATTGCTTATACCCAAAAATTATTTGTATATATAAGTACTTTTGAAAAATGAGTGGCCTTTTGAAAAATCCAATATGGCGGAACAAATATGGCGCTTAAAGTGATAACCCCCCGAGTAACAAATTTCAGGTAAATCGAATGAATTTTTTAAAAATCGAACGCCATATTGAATCCGCAATTTGAATTTTTAAAATTTGATTCGTAATCAGCGACCTTAAAAACATTGCCAAACAGTATCACTTACTTTTTTCCAGTGTTATGTTTCTTGAAATCAGAAGATATTCAAACCAAAATTTTATTTTTAATGACTCTACTATCGCCATATTTGTTCCGCTATATTACATTTTTCAACAGGCCACTCATTTTTCAAAAGTACTGATATATACAAATAATTTTTGGGTATAAGCAATAATTTTGAAAGCTCTCAATTTTGCATAGATGGGTGACCCGGTTGGCGCGAAACGTCCCATATATACTTCATACTCCGACGCGTACTTTAAGGCGTTACATACATCGTATTAAAGTTAATGTACCATTTTCACCTTTGGTGAATGGAATAAAAATAATACAATCACTTTACTCTTCTGAATATAGAGAATACTTCAACATTAATATTAGTAAGTTTGCGTAAAATAATTTCAGTAAAATAATTGCGTGAGTATCCGTGCGTCATTTCAATTTCAATTTCAATTTTGATTCTGATTTTTCGATTATGGAATAAACTATAAATGTTACCGCCTTTAAACCATTATGTCAAGAAAAATGCGGGAGTGCAAACCTTTTGATTTTTTGTCCATAACTCTGTTATTTGTAATCCGTTAAATTGTTATTTTGTTATATATATAGTTGAAAAGGTTGACTAGTACTATGTTTATGATTTAATGTCTTTGAACTGTGATGTCATCTTACACTAGTTCTCAACATCATTTTCTAAACCCCCCCCAACCCCCCCAACCATATTTTCGGACAGATCCTGTACACTTTTGGCACGTACCCGGACGGACGGAACATTTTGTGCATGTATGCGTGTGTTTTGTATATGTATACTAGGCATATGACTATTTTGAAAGACCATACCCAGCGTTCCGAAATCGTAACGAATTCGTAACGTTTTGCTCGGAAGTCTTCCGAGTTCGGATGCCGAATTCGTTACGATTTCGTAACGAAAAATGTATGAGAGGGTTGACACGATTTCGTAACGAATTTTCTTCCGATTTCGTAACGAATTCGGATGCCGATTTCGTAACGAATTCGGATGCCGATTTCGTAACGAATTCGGATGCCGATTTCGTTACGATTTCGGAGGGAAATTATGTACCGATTTCAATGACCAACCGAAATTCCACGTGATTGTATAGAAATTTCTAGAGTCTTCGAATGCACAGTTATGTTTTCGCAAATCAACCAACTAAGAGCAGATGTTTTTCGAACAAGATTCGAACTTTGATAATAAAAATATTTTGGACAGATAATACATGCCTGATAGTAAATAGAACAGTTTATTTAAAAAAAAAAGTGGGTGCGTCTAACCTTGACCAGCAGTACGTTAGGCATATGACTATTTTGGAAGACCATATTTACATGGTACCACAAGATAGAATAGGTTATAAAAATAATATTAGAAACATTTTCGGGTAATTTTGTGATTAAAATCTTCCGCACCAACCCCAATAAAGTTCTTCCCAATAATAAAATTGTAGTATTTTTGCGAAATAACTTTCAAAATAATCGATTTAATTAGGTGAAATGTTCAAGCGATCCCTATATTTCTTAAATGTGGAACTTTTTGTCATACGACATGAAGCTCTATCTATTCAATAGAGACCACATCCCACATTACACATTAATTATTGATTGCGATGCACAACTAGATATATATCTTATAATTAGAGTACATCGCTCATTCATATTTCATTCACATGAGGCAGATTTAAGTAATTAATAAGTATAAAACTTAAAATGAAAATTGTAAATTTTTTAAATTGAAAACTGACAGTTACTACATATAACATTTATTATGACAAATGAATCAGTAAATGTTTTTTGAAATGCACTGCACTGTTATTAACAAATCGGAGACTTGCGGGGTCAGAGTTCCAAAGCCTGATAGCATTTATGAAAAATTGAAGTTCAGATATAAGATATTTATGTCGTATCTGAATTATTGTGGTTGAACGGTTTGACACTGAGAATCGAAATCTGTCAAATAAGTACTCGGGCTTGCGACTATGTATGATTTTATGTGCGAGAAGAAGTGTTCGAAAACATAGAAGATTTTTGAATGAAAAACATTTGTTTACCTCTGCCTCTGATTCCATACACATAGCGGGAAATATTATTGAACAGAACTTTCGCCATAGAGCAAGTTTGGAAATAAATAAGATTTAGCCAGTAGCAGACGCGTTTTTTGAGAGGTGAAATATTTTATGTTCCAAAGAGCTCGAAGCATTCTGTAAACTGAACCAAGTTTAGAATTTATATGCGAATTCCTCGACAGTGTTCTATTGAAAATAACACCTAAATTTTTAGTTGATTCAACAGCATCACTTACAATCAAAGTAGATAGGAGACATTAAACTGAGATCAAGGGGTTTACGATATATAACAATACATTTTGACTTTGCTGGTGAATTTGCTCAGTGTTCGCTCAGTGTATTTGCATTTGTTCAACTAAGGATATGCTCCAGATCCAAATTTAGGTCAGACACGCACGAATTAAGGTTGGCGATATTACCAGAGTTGTAGAGTTGTACATCATCTGCATATAAGTGAGCTTTACAGTGTGTTACATTGTCAGTAAGATCATTGATGTATAATGAAAACAATAAAGGGCCCAATACTGACCCTTGCGGCACACCTTTAGGTACTAAACAAAATTCAGAGATAGCGCAGTTTACACTCACAGCTTGCATACGTTGGAACAAATAAGAACGAATTAGCTCACACGATGATCTGCAAAAATGGAACATAGATATAAGTTTATTGCACAGTATGTCATGGTCCATGGTGTCAAAAGCCTTCGAATGGTGAAGAAGAGTGAGTAAAACTACGTCATTGTTATCTATTGCACATTGGATATTCTCGCTTACTTCAATTAATGTTGTGATACAGCTTCTATTTTATCTAAACACAGATTGTTTTGTGTTTATTAAGTTGTGTTCGTTCAGGTATTTTGTCATTTGATCGTACATCAACGACTCAAAAACTTTTGAAAGGTACGAAAGTATTGCAATCGGCCGATATTCGTGGGAGGATTTAGGGATTGGGATAATTTTTGATGGGAAGACGGACATTGTTAGTATTGAATTGAAAATGTGATATGACCTTTGAAAGAATAATTTTGAGGAAAGTAGGGTGTATACCGCCGAATCCGGACGCTTTTGATTTTATTAGTTTATTTTATTATACCATTCACCAAAGGTGAAAATGGTATATTGACTTTGTGACGATTTATTTTTAGAATGCCTTCAAGTATGTCAAGGTGAGTGACACACGAAAAACTAAACATGAATTCAGGGAGAGTGGATTGATGTTGGGAGTATGATAGAGTGTTGCGTTCTGGATGATACGCTCACAAAATTTCGGTTTAACTCATCCAAGTTAATGTCAATTGTATTTTTTTTATGTCCAGTCTTGCCAATTCCAATATCTTTAATGATATTCCATGTTTGCTTAGAATTTGTTGCAAAGTTGAACTTATGTCCATAAAAATTTGTTTTTGCTGCCTTCATTTCTCTTACAACTTTAGGTCTATGCTCTTGAAAAATTGTACAGAGTTGAGCGGTGCGATGTTTTATTGCAAATTTTATGCTATTATTAAACCACGGCTTAGAGTTGCATTTGTTTGTTCTCATTTTCAAAGGAACGAAGTTGTCAAAAATTGTTTTTATTTTATTCTCAAAATCTCCCTATCAATATTATTCGCAGATGTGGTCAGTTCTTCAAAATTTATGTTTTTGAAATCACGAAAAAAATAAATTTGATCAGTGCGGTTGATTTCGAAATCATAGGTCAAATATATAAGGTCATGTCTAGAAAATTCAGGTACACATAGCTGGTCATACAATAAAATATTGAACTTGTCATTTACAAAAATTAAGTCCAATAGCGGATCACAGGTACTACTAAAGTACGATGGTGTTGTTTGTGAGTTTACAGTATAACCTCAAGCTGTTAAAGTCCCCCATAATTATCACATTATTATATATCACAGATCGGTTCTAAATTTTCTGAAACAATTCATGTGTTTCAACATTATGGCTACGGCGGTAGACACAAGTAAAAACAATTGTAAGTAAAAAACTTTAAGTTCGAAGTGCGAGGTGTTTTACATAACAGAAATATATCCTGGATAACTTTTGTGGATATATTACTTCCATTGCTGGTTTGAAATGGCTGATACTTCATGTACCCAGTGCCTTAAAAGGCAGGCGTGTGCCTTTTCAAATGAGATGAGAGATCGCTTCAAAGTTGAAAAATTATTTTTATGAAAACAGTGATTGTAAAACCAAATATCGTAACATGTGCCACATATAAATTTACAAATTGGAAGTACATAGTTCAATTCGGTATTTTGGAATAATAAGGAAAGTCAAAATAGTAATTCAGCGAGCATTGCCTATCGAAGGTAAAGGTTTGAAATTTCTAAATCAAAGCCATCTATATAACCTAAAAAGTTAAATAATTTCACTTCACTAAACTAAATTTTTATAAATTTTGTATGAAGAGTGATCTTAAATGACAAGATAGAGCTTTGTGTTATATGGACTCTAATACTTAACGCTAACCCACAAATTGTAAAAAACTATTTTCGGAAAAATCAACTTTTGCACCGAAACCTGTGAAAAACGCGAAATAGAGCTTTGAGTCTATGGATGAAATTTGTATTTTAAAAAAGTAATAGGGGTCACCAAACATTTGACTAACATAAGATGACTAATTTTGAATATCTTCACAAAAACCCCGAAATTCATCAAAAACTTTATTGGTGTTGGTGCGGAAGGTTTTTATCACAAAATTACCCGAAAATGCCTAATGTATAAGCGCTTTATTTTAGATATAAATTCTAAAGCGCGGAGGAGAGACCGTTTGTTTCGATTGACGTAAGTGATAAATAATAAAATGCCGAAAGCTAAATCTTTTACCTGTATTTATTTATACTTTTAAATTGAGAAAATTGTACTTTATTTAAATGGGAAAACAGGTGTTCCTAAAATAAAAATTAAAAACGGTTCCCCGAAAAAATTCAAAGTTTCTACCATGCAAATGAATCTATATACATATGTACACTACTTGTTACCTAATCAGTGTTGCTTTTTCTATATAGCCAGAAAAAGCTAAAATAAAAGCTCCCTTCAATATTTATTTAATTTTTGTGATTAAACTTTTTCATTAAAATTTTTTTGAATTATCCTATGCACAACCCGGTTGGTTGACATGCTGGCTGTGTGATAGAGTTTATGATGCGTTAATGGACAAAAGTAAACGGATGCATTAAATGCCGCTCCATTGATATTAAAATATTTAAATAAACGAAAAAACGGTTTGCTGAACTTGGAAAGGATTTGAATAGTTTCACCGAGAAATTCAAAATATATGAATCATTTTTCAATGATTTTAAATGCTCGGATGATAATGTTGCTGTTTCAACGCCGTTCGTTTCACCGACATAACCTTCATCATCTTAATACCCTTATTAGGGTTACCGCAAGTGATATCTGTGATAAATCGCCATCTACAGACACATTTATCTGGAAAACCGACTAATATTCCTGCTATTGTTCCAGTTAATGTACCAATAAATGTTATGATAAGGGTTCCTATAAGTGCATCTGTAGCTAATAGTGTGAATTGTCCAAATGATCGTTCATCAAAATTTATAAATTTTATGGCGTTAAAAAAAACTGTGTTTCGCTCCTGGTACCAGCGTGGACGACATATCTTTTCATATTAATGATCACTTAAAACTAAACATCGCCGTTTTTTCAATTTCTAAATTTAATTTTACATATGAAAGAAATATCGCGTCATTCAAAATCAGTCTATCGATAGACAAATTTGACACTGTGGTTGACATATCGTCGTAGACACAAAAATGCTCTGGTTCGCGAATTTATATACAAAGAAGGGCCTGGATCCCAAATTATCGCGAAATTATCCTCTCGTGTTAATCTTAAAAAAAAAAACTAAATAATCATTGAGACTGTGCAAGCCATATATAGTAAATGTTTCGTATCAAAATGTCCGTGGCCTAAACTCAAAACTTAATAATTTATTTTTAAAAAGTATTATCTGTCCTTTTAATATTTGTTTACCGAGACGTTGTTAAATCCGAAAATATTTGACTCCGAGGTACTGTGCACAAATTTTGTAATTTTTCGTAAAGATCGTTTAAATAAATCTGGACTGAGTGAGCTCATCGCAGTGAACTCATTGTGCCACACTGAAGATGTGCAATATTTCGTTGATCTCGAGTTTCTGTGCGTTAAAATTAAAACTGATAAAAATGAAATTTATTTTACTGATAGCCGTGTTTACATAGAACACGCCGCATTACTTAAAAATATTTTTTTTTTATTTAAAAACCTTCCATAGTGTTATCATTTTGGAAGATTTGCCACTGTCTAATCTTAGTGCAGTTATTGATTTTCTGGATATTTTTTCTGATCTCAACCTTTATCAGTTTAACTTAATTGTGAATAAAAATGATAAGATTTTAGATCTTTTATTTGTAGACGATCCAAACACTTATTTAGTAACAGTAATTTGTTTGTCCGGAAGATGGTTTTCATCCAATTTTCGAAATATTGTGGGAACTAATGTGCAATAATACATGTAAAAATAACTGTTCTTTGACCGATAAATATGTTTATTTTTTTCGTAAAACCAATGTACCGAAGCTTTTAGATTACTTGTCTGGCATTAACTGGAATTTGAACTGTGATAAGTTAGATGTCTGCATATGTAATTTCAACAACATACTTATAAAAGGTTTTAACATAAAGTATTCAAAAAGTCTACCTTGGCTTAGACGTCAACTACGGCAACTAAAAAACTCCAAAAAGCTTATAAAAAATGTTTAAAACCACGTAAACTACTCGGTCATTAGGACCCAATATCAAGTGCTTAACAAATAGTACTATATTGACCACTTAATTGATATGAAAGTGAAATTAAAATATGCCTCTAAGGCATTTTTCAATTTTGTTAATATGAAAAGAAAGTGTACTGGTTTCCCATTACTAATGAAATGGAATGATTGTGAGAGTGACAATGATGAAAAAATTTATAATATGTTTGCCGTGTTTTTTAAATCTACATACTCATATGAGCACTATGACGCTAAATGTGATCCTAACAATATTAATTCAGTCTCGTTTCTAAGCAATCCTGTAATTGTACATGAAGATGGTCTTTTCCATCTTAAAACAATGAAGTCGTCGTTTTATTCTGGCCCCGATAATATGCCAAGTTTAATATGAAATGTATGCGCTGATCACATTTTCTAGCCGTTGACTTCATTATTTAAAGCTTCGCTCAAATCGGCTTGCTTCCCTCAAATCTGGAAATATTCATATATAATTCTGCTATTTAAGTCGGGTATGAAATCGTGTGTCGAATTATCGTGGTAGCGCTAAACTTAGCGCAATCCCAAAACTGTTTGAGTGTATCATTACAAAACAATTTATTTGTTCAGTATCGTCTTTGATTTCGCCGTATCAACATCTTAATGGAAATCTACCTCTACAAATTTGCTTGAATTTACAGCTATGTCCATCAAAGGTTATGCGCCAGCTGCCAAACTGATGTAGTGTACACCGATTTCAGCAAGGCGTTCGGTAAAGTAAAAAATGCCTTGCTAATCAAAAAATTGAATAAATTATGAATTCAATCACAAATTGTAAACTGGCTTAAATCTTATCTTCAAGATAGAGCACAAAGTGTAATTTTTAAATCCTCGACTTCGAATTATATTCGAGTGACATCGGGACTTCCCCAAGGCAGTCACTTGGGACCAGTTCTGTTGATAAAGTTTCCATCCACCCGAAGGTTCAAGATTTTGTAAGAAACTAAACGAAAGAAGACGACTTGTACAGCTATAGAGTAGGGAGTAGCAAACAAAAATTGGCCATCTTAAGGTAATTTCATCGAATTAGGCGGGAAAATTCCAAAGGTTAAAATAGTAAGCGCTTGCAAATAAAACTATGTTCATTTGAAATATTTTTAATAATAAAAAAAATCATTAAAAAGGAAATAGAAAAGAATTTACATGTAAGAATGATTTTTTTTCTATTGAAAAATACACAAATTAATTAATATCTCGAGAACAACAAAAAACCCCCTCCTTAATTTTTTTATGTTTATTAAAAAATTCTCAGCTTTCCAAAAAAAAAAAAAAAAAAAAAAAGGGTCCAAGTTTTAAAAAGCGCAAAAAAAAAAAATGTTTATTCTAAAAAAAAAATGCTTAATTTTAATTGTCAAAAAATAAAAAAATGTTTTTCAAGAGTTCGTCAAAATCACTTTCGAACACATTTAATTTGAATATTTTTCATGCTATAGGAAAGAAGTTATACGCATCCCAAAATACGACTATTTCTCGAAATACGCAACTTTGAACACCCATATCTCCGAGACCTTTGGACTAAACTTCAAAATTTTTTCGGAATAATCAATGCACACACCAAAATTGGGAAAGTTTCAGCCTGATCGGACAACTTCACTTTTTAAATTGGGTACACTTGAGAAATAATGCCCCATATATATTATTATATTTATATATATGCTTTGTTCTGAATAACAGATCAACGTCCGGCACAAACCACTCAACATAGAGACATGTAATATCTCATGGTATATGTCCATCAGAACACATACTAAGACGAGTGTTTTTTTGGAAATTCGGTCTTTAAATGGTGAAAAAGGAGTAGAAAAGGATAAAAAGGGATTTAATATATCTCATAAGCCCAATGACATATTGACATAATTGTTGATCGCTAATGTTTCTTATGTGTATAGCTGAAATTTACTTTCAGGATTTTCCCCTTGAATGGCCTTGAAGGCTGTCGCGGTAAAATATGGGGTAAAATGTGTTTCTTTTTCTCTGTCAAATGGAACCCTTATGAAAAAAATTATTTCCATGATTTTTCTTTAAGTTGCTCCTGAAGTATTTGGAGGCAAAAAGGGCGTAATATGGGTATCTGTTTTATATCTTTCGAACCTATTGATATTGAGCTATTTTTTGTTGGAAGATGTTACCTACATCAATACAAATAAATTAAATTCAGTATTTTTTCCTCAGAAACAAAGACGGGAAGGAACGTATATTTTCGATTCTTTCAATATCTTTAACACCCGGTGAGAATCGAATCGGTTTTGTTGAGAGATGATACCAATGTGAATATCCAGAAATGTATTTCAGGATTTCACCTTAAAATTTCGTTGCAGGGTTCGGAGGCATGAAAGGGGTGATTGCAGATTTTCACTCGACAATGACAACCCCTTTTTGAGTTCTTGTGGTTTATTTATTACAGGCTGCAGGAAGCTATGGCAATGGACGAAGTTTACAATTTGATTGAGCAGAGAATATTGAGCTTAATCACTTTTAGCATGTCTCAGTATGACAGGCGGATATATTTTGCAATAGTGATTATGTAAAGGAGACATAATCAGTGCCAAATATGGTTTTCGATAGTAAAAGTTCACTCACTGATGAACACTGCATTGTCCAGGAAAACTTTTCTCCTCATCTTGTTGTTTGAATTAAGAAGTGTGCGTGTATGGTTTCGGATGTCGCGTCGTAAGATTTTGCTGCTACTTTTTTAGAAGGTGGTAGGAAAGATCACTATGCTTTTAAATTACTTCGCAATCTCAATCGTGCGCAATGAAGTACTTAGTCCAACTGTGAAGGACATCACTGGAAAAAATGAAGTAATGGGCGGTGGTGATATTTTACTGGCGGGAGAATTCAGGCAGACTTTGCCAGTCATTTCAATCTGAAGTCGAGCTGATGATATGAAAACGTGTATTAAGATATCATATTTGCGTCATCATTACAAAATTATGACCCCAACGATTATTTCATAAAGGAGGCATTCTTCCTCAAACGTCCCAGTCAAAAATTAAAAGTTATGGGATTGGATTAATATTTTGATAAATTATTATCCTATATGAAAGTAATAAATTTCCAAAATATTAACTTATTAAAAGAAAAAATTGTAAAAATTATGGCGGGTGGTAGTTTTCACATTTTAAGTGACATTGTATTTTTAAAATCATATAATTATGACAAACCTTTATCGATTTTAGTTCCTAAAAAAAGCCTTTTGAAGCATTTTTCATGTAATCGTTCGTAACAACTGTAATACTGCTCATCCTATTTCGAAACTAGTATAATTTTAAAGCTAAGAAATCAAGCTTTCGAAATAGCGAAACTAAAAAAATATTTAAAATACCCATTGAGGTCAAAATTGAAAAATAAGGGTTAATTTCGAAAAAGGGGGGGGTGAAAGTTTTTTTTAATATTTTTGTTGTTATTATCGAAAAGTACATGAAAAATGCTTTAAAATGTTTCTTTTTTTAAAACTAAAATCGATAAAGGTTTGTCGTAGTTATACGATTTTAAAAATATCAATGTTACTTAAAATGTAAAAACTTCCACCCGCCCTAATTATGACAATTTTTTTTTTAATAAGTTAATATTTTGAAAATTTAATCAATCTAATATCTTTAAATTTTTGACTGGGACGTTTGAGAAAGAATGCCTCAAAGTCATTCGAAGATCAACAATTTAAGGATGGGAATTTCCTTGTGAAAACTTATGGTGCCTTACACTATCCGGTGAAATTTGTAAATTCGCTCAACAATGAATTGAACCACATAAGCTTCTCCGCAAAGTAGTAGCACCAAGCATGTTACTGCGAAACTTCAATCCAAAACTCAGTATAGTAACGTTATCGAAGCCAAAGTGTTCACCGGCTGTGCTCGTGGTGACTCTCTGTTCAAAATAAATAAGAAAAATATACAATTTATTTATTTGAGAAATACAGACGCGCGGAACACATTAGTCCATCTATGTATAAAAGTAAAAATCTTTATATGTATGCATGCAGAAAAAAAAAATCGAAATACTGATAAACTATGAAATGGGCTTCCTCTCTCAAAAGTCACTTTCGGGGATCAAATAGCTCTGCGAATTTTTTTTTTGATTTGCGAATTTTTTTTTTGATTGATTCCTTAGTTTATTTATTTTTTTTATCACAGCGATGATTAAATTTCAATTTCCTACTTATTCGTCTTTTCTACCTATCGATTTTTTCTGTACCTTCACTTATCATACTACCTTTGCAGTAGATCTGGTGAATTGTACTATTGTTTTCCCTGCGTTAACAAATGGGTTATGTGTTATGTGTGTTTTTACTTTCATTGCCTTGGTTTTATCGATGTTGATTTTCGGAGAACTCTGTTGGCTTTTTCTTGCAGACAATTGAGTTTGGTTCGCATATCAGTGACATTATGTGTCAGGTGGCGGATGTCTTCAGAAAATATGAGATATTCTAGATAACGTGTGAGGAACCACGTATATAATTACTTTGTGCTCATCATCGTGCAGATGCAGACTTCCTTTATTATGTCGCCGACCGCTATTGTCAACAGCAGCTAGTGGCGCTTATGCCATAACTACTCAGAATCCTTGCAATTTGAATGTATGGTTGCTTGTTCGCCAAATTATTGTTAACGTTTGTTGTGGCTTTCTTTGCAATTTATATAAAATTATTTGATATTACCATTTTTGCTGCTTTCTAATATAAACCTACAAAAAAAGACACACTCTATATCAAATCATTATTAATATCATAACTCGAAAGTAGTTTGTGTATGCAATCAAAATTTTCTATTCTAGTCTGTCATTATCATCATTTCAAACGAGAAAGCATAAATTATTTGTAGTAACATTACTTGGTTTCAAAGAATAACTCAAAATACGAGTATGCAATAATTTTGTTTTGCTATTGAGGAACGATGGCTTGTAGGCATAATAGTAATTTTCGGATTTCAAATTTTTCACTCAGACCGTATCTTTGGTATATCGCAACCGGTGTCAAATCCTAGTTCAAATCCATCGATCAAAATATATTAAAAATGGAGCAAATTGTTGATAGTTATAAAATTGACAATGAAACTTAGTACATTTAACAAATACAAATTGTTGATTCCACTAAATAAAATAGTAAAATCGATTAAGAATTTTCTATTCGATTCTACAATTTTTAACCTTAATGCAAAATCTTGGTGAAAAGTTGTTGAATTGACGTGGAAATAGTAAGATTTATAGTAAGACCTATTCTATTACATGGTTAGTGTTCGTCAGGTGAAGATCACTAGAAACCAAAAGTATAGTAGTGTCCTTGTGGAACTTCAGCGACTTCTACACACAAAAAAAAAGATAGGTAAATCCAACCGAAAAAGTTGCTTAGAATTGCAGTGACCGACAAAAATAGTAAATCTAACCAACTAAAAATTGTTAAAATAGTTCGTGAAAATAGTTCGTTTACCATCAAAAATAGTTCGTGTACCATGAAAAATATTTTTTTTTTGCCATGAAAAATAGTTTTTATAAATATTAATATTATTAATTATGATTTTTATCAAAATTAATATTTTAAG
>JAWNPW010000773.1:3331-13939 GCA_035078745.1 Diastata ussurica
TGAGCATCGGAAATGTGTATTTCAGTACCGATAAAGATCCTGTAGTACGTATCGACACTACAACTGATTCAGTTTAGCTATAGCCATAAAGATTGGTAGTATGAACAAAATTGTTTTTTATAGTATACTGTGGATCATAGTACCCCATTTTCAAATTCCAATTTCAATGGACTCATGGCCAACATTTTCCAAGTCAATATAAATTCCATACAGATCTCTTTTCGACGTTCTAAGCGGGTTTTCCCCGACCTATACAAAACATCTTCCACAAAAGTTATAGTTAATCAAAAAGACTTCTTCATATAACGACTTGATTGTACAAAAAACCTTTTCGAAAAATCCATTCCTTATTATTATAGCGACAATATCTTTTACAATTATGTTGTGTCTAAAGTTTAAGAAAGTCTTAATATAGTTCTCGAAAAGACTCTTGTTAGATAAATAAAATTAAATAACGACCAAAATCCTAATTTAAATTGTATGCGTAGATTATAAAATCTTCTCCAGCAATTTTAATACAGTATTTGATTAGGTAAGCTTCATTCTAGTAGAGTGTGAACAAAATTAAATTGTTAAGCGTTAAATTAGAATGTACTCAACATTTTGGGTGCTCAAAAACTGAGATGATTTTTCCGATCTTAAAGGAGCTCTCGTTGTCAAGATCGAGTGTGTCGGCCGCCTCGCCTCGCTTCGTTTTTTTTTTTAATTCTCCATAAGCTTCTGTGTTCAAACGAGCCTTTTTGATGACAAAACTTTTATTCTTTATTGAAAGTATGAATCATATGATTGCTAAAGAATGCCCGAATCACACTGGAAGTCACATGTTTTTTGAAACTACTTTATCAGTTTTTTAATGCCAATATTTTCTAGTACCATAATTGATTTTAAACCCAGTTCAAGTAAGTTGAAGAGATAAAGGGAGAGTTCATGAGATTATTTCGAAAGTTATTCCCATTTTATGCTTCAATGAAATTTTCATCTCCATCAAAATATTACAAAGGTCCTTCAAAAGTTTCAAACTTTACGATGAAAACGTCGCTCTAGATATTGAGCTTGTTATGTAACTGAGTAATTTTCCGGATAGAAATTTCATTACACGAGAGAGCTATGACTGAAATTCATGTTTTCATTAAAAAAAAAAGAAACCAGTGTGCATTGTATCTATATAACAATATATGTTGAGATTCAGACTCACATTAAAAATACAATTAAAATTTAATGCAAAAAAGGCGGAAATTTTTTTTACTGACTGCAAATCAAACCAAAATGAAAGCTAACAGTTTTCAATTAAATTGCATATCCAAGAGCAAAAGCAATGCGACGAGCAAATAGTGCACACCATGTCCAATTTCAGTTGAACAGCGCAACCTCGCCCATCCAATATATATCATCGAACGTATCTATATATCGTATATATATATATATATATATATAGCTAAGTTCGATGATGCCACAATTTTTAATGACAACAACAGCAACAACAATAACACATAGTAAAACAACTGTTAGCCGTAACATGAACAACAATTGTTGAGTTTTTATGTTCGTACTCAGTTTGGAGTGAAAAGTTGACAATAAACTCGATTAAATCGTAAATAGTTGCCAAACTAAATCAAAACAAAAAAACTGAAAATGCACCAAAAATAGGGAATAACAAGTACTCAACCCCAAACGAAGCCACAACAACGAAGCAACCAACCAACCAAAGAACCAACAATTCGCTTGCATAAAAACGTTTTAGTGTTGCGGCCAACTTGACGTGAAATGATATTGAAACGGTATAAAAGGCAACACGTTTTTCAATTCGTTTATTGATTGAGCTACGAATAGAATTGAAAAAAGTTAAGGATGATGAGAATGAGAATGAGGATAGCAACGTCGACGTCGACATCAACGTCAACGTAGACCTCACAGTATAATTTATGATTTCATTAAAAATAGCAAATTTAATCTGCTGACGAATCTGAGTTGTTTGAGACTATCAGGCCATTTTTCAATTTGTAAGTCATCCAGGGTCGGTACAAGAGACAGGCGCATAAGAAGGTGCGCCGATTGGCAGTTGGAGGAAGTGTTTGAATACGAAATTGAAATAAACCAGTAAACAAGCAATTGTATCTCTGGCGTTCACCAAAACTTCTATATTATTCAAAGTCTATGTGGGAAATTTGTAGCAATTATCGCAAAAATGTTTACCCAATAAAGATATTTTTGGACTTGAAACTTTCTATGACAGCTTTATCTAAATTTTATCCGATATCGCTGATTTTTGGGGGTGAGTTGCGTATTATAATTATATCCAGAGAAAAATCGCGTTGTAAAACTAAGTATGATCATATTTGATTTGTCTATGCAGTTTTTTCTGAGAAAAAATTCGAAAATAAATTTGAAACACTTCGTATTAACTATCCATAATTAATTATTAACATAATAAAATAGGTAATGTATATGAATGCAAAGTAAATAAAGTGCGGCATATTTTTTTGAGAAAGTGTTTCAGGCTTTACCTCGCTTCTTCCATTTCTTATAATTCATAATTACATTTTCGACTGTAGCTTATGTTAAATACAATATAGTTGATTAGAGTGTTTGACTATCATTCGGAGAGAAGTGAGATCGGCACCATGATTATATATAAAATTTCATTACGATAACTCTAAAAGTGTAAAATTACTTTGCGAAATAGTTAGATTGTTGCGCTGAGGCTGGGGTCTCTGACTATTCCGTCTATGCGTTACAAGAATCTGACCAAAGTTACGATAATATACTATTCGACCGGTTGGAATAAAAATATTGAAATAAATGTGTTTAGATAAAATTAAAAAGAGGAATTTACGAATGATATTAAAAATAAATATGCGATGATTTTAAAAGATCCAATTTAAACTTATAATCAGTAGTCGGAAATAATAAATTTTTAATAATCTTTTTTCTTCATAAATTATATTATTATTATTTCCATAATGAATAAAGCAGTAACCCGAATAGCGACCTCTCCTTCATAAGTTCATTGAAGATTTAGAGCGATATAATGTGCACGAAGCAGGCTCGAGATCTCTGTCGAGCACTTTAAAAATATTTTAGGAGATATTGACCAAATATAAAATTTATTTGAGAAAAATGCAATTCAAAACCAGTTGCAACCGTATCTTTGATAGTGTCGAAGATGACATATTTTTTATATATAGTGAATGGTATTACTTGGTTCACTATTTCATCTCTATGTTGAATGTAAAAATAACATATAGGTGTCGCAGCTCTGGTTATATCAAACTAAAATAGAAGGCAAGAAAAAGGAAGTAGCGAACAATATAACAACACAGAACTAAATCTTTCTGTTGCCGCCTTTTATAAAATTTTACAAAATTATTTGTCATAATGACAAATTATTTCTCATAATGACGAAACAATTTCCTTATATATATTATATAAACTAAATAGAGGCGTATGCCTAAAAGGCTCACTTTCGCAGTTTCTCTTCAATTAACAGCTGAGTGAGGTGTTGGAAAAAGCGGTGGACTTTCAGACCTAGACTAATTAGACAGCACATATCTGCAGTCACAAACTTATATTGAGGAAAAAATGTTTGAAAATAAATTTGGACAAAACACAAGTGATAATACCAACCTTGAGCAAGACAAATCGTTTACTTACGCACTTTTAAATGAAAGGTCCTAAAACGTCTTGCAAAGAACTTCAAGCTTAACACCATATATAGCCCCTTATTATGGCGAAGAACGATCCAATGTCCGATAATCACATTCAGAAGCGAAGATGAAGATTGGTTGGAAATTCATTGAGAAAGTGATATAGGAAGAGCTGGAAGGAGATGAAGGCGCTCGCTGCAGACAAATCGTAATGAAAGTTATTTATAGCATTAATATATTTTGGAGGCGCAAAAGTGCCTGGAGCCCCTAATTTTATCGGATCGGCAATGAAGACACCGTCCGACTGTTAAAACGACTGTATTTCTGACCGCTAGAAGAAGCGCAGCTGTCTGTTTGACTCGCCAGCCGTAAAACCAAAATGCTAAGAAATTTTTCACCAATTTTTTTTTTTTATTTTTGGTTTTGTTGACTATTTCTCGCAACAACAACAACTGACTAACATTAATAGCAGCAGCTTCATTTTTATTGGCAGCGATCGGAGTTCTTAAGTTGATGGACGGTTGGTGACGCTTGTTGTTAGTTGTTTGAGGTTGGTTGTTGCAGTTGTTGTTGCTGTTGTTGTTGATACTACTGCTTTAAGTGGCACAGTCGTGCTCATGTTGTTCTCTTTTTGATTGTGCGATGATGTTGTTGTTGAGTTCAAATTTCACAAATTATTGCTAGATCAAATCGAAATCACATTGGATTCATTTCCCCCCCCCCTTTTTGTTTTGTCTTTTCTGCAATTGAAAGCTTCCAATTTTGTACATATTTATTTCATTTTCGATTGCAACGAGTCAGTAATCCATAATAAACTATTCACTAGTCAAGCAAAGAGAAATAATTTAATAAAAAAAGAAAACGAAGGCAATTGGACAGCTATGGGCTTTGCAGCAATTCGTAGCCGTCCACCGCCACAAATCGGAAATCGGCTTGCATAAGCAAAACATCGATAGCTAAAGTAAAGTAAAGTAAAGCAAAGCAAAGCCAACTGTCTAATTCACCGCCCAAATCACGTTCCCAGCACTCGACGCGGTTTTCATAAAAAGCGGAATCACGTATTTTGTGTTACACTTTTTTCTTCATTTTGGTTTTTCGTTTTTTTTTTTTTTCAAATTTCAACCCGTTCAACTCGTCGATCGTGCGCTTGGACGCCACAAATACTACATAAAACTCAAAAAAGCACAAATTTTTCCGCTTTTGCGCCTGAGATGATGTTGATGGTATGCTGTAAAGTAGTAAACCAAAAATACGACGGCGACGACGCCGTTAAGGATGAAAATGATGATGACGACCATGTTGCTTTTTCATGTTGTCTTCACTGTTATTGTTTCGTTTTGAATGTTGTTTTGTGCTTTATGTGTTTTTTTTTTCCCCGCTTTTTTGTTTTTGTCTTATTTTTATTTTTTATTGTATGGTCTATGAGTAGTCAACGACTCCACCTACCCACAAATAACAAAAATCAATAGAAAAAAAAAGCAAGCTAGCAAGCAACAATGAAGAAATAGTTGTTAAATACAAATGAAATAAAAGTTGAAATAGCAACAAAAGTCGATATTGTTGAAAAAGTTCAGAAATCGAAATTTGACGTCAAGACGTGCCACAGTAGTAGGTTGGTTGGATGGCTGCTGAGCTGAAAACTGAAAACTGCGAGCGCTAACAAAGAAGTATTTAGTAGAAAATGCATTTGAAAATGCTGCCTGTTGATGACTTCAACAGATGAACTCATGGTTTAAGTTGCCACTGCAAAAAACATAAACTACAACATGAACAATAACAACTTTTATGCCTTGTTAGAACAGACAAACGACATCAAGAGCAAAGAAGAATAGCAACCCGCACGTTATGTTGGATTTTGGCTCCACCACAATTTACCCATCGTATTTCATATCGCTTAATTTTGCTGTTTTAATGTTCATAATTAATTTTTATTACCTTCAAAATGTGTGGTTTCAGCAGCTAATGAATATTGTAAATCTATTACCAAAGCTTTCGGTCCGTAGAGAATTATTCCTTCAACACTGGCCAGTAGGCATAAATTTTAAACAGAAATGATTCGGATAGCTAAATGAATTAATCGACAGTCATGTGCAACCATAGCTCAGTGCTTTATAACCTCAAAACTGTAAAAAAGTTTATTAGAAAATTCAAAAACAAAATACTATGATGTCACATGATTAAATGTCGGAGAAACTCTCCTGATTAGGATCTACGAGAATTTCCTTAATACTGCCTGTTTACATCCTTAACATGTACATAATCTCGAAAGAAATTTATCAGACATTATCAAATATATTAAAGCAATCAATTCGTCCAAAATTTCCTTCGTCCAGGTAAATCGATAAAAATCTCTATATTTTGGTTAATAACCTATTGAATATTTTGTATCATTAAAGATAATTTTTCAAAGACGCAGCCGGAGACGATACAAAATTGTACTTCAACTGACTTTTGAGTTTACGAAAATATTGCTTCCCAGAATTTAGGTAATATGTAGATTGGGCACGACCTTAAATAGAAAAAGGGATACGTTTTATTTATTTTGGGTAACTTTTTATTAGTTCGAAGAAAACCATTATAAAAATATTTAATTTCTTTAAATAAAATTTCACATTCATTTCTAAAAAACTTATTTTTCTTCTATTTGCGTTTCAACAAATTGCCACTACAATTATGCATCCAGTGAAAAAACATAGTAAATCCATTTTGATTCAAATATTTTCGATAATAATTTAGCTGCAAAGAGTATAATATTTAATTTAAAGTGTGTACACTTAAAATTTAAATTGATCACGAACATAGTTGATTTAAATGGTTTTCTTATTTGATCCAAAATGCAGACATAGTTGAGTTAATTTATAATAGTAAGTATCTAATTCAAATAAGTTTCATTGAAGTAAACAAACAAATTGAGTTTAGAGAGCCCGATACACGTCGAATATGGTCAGTGTCGTGCTCCAGTTAGAGAACACCAGAGAAAGGTCTATTGTCAATCGAACCCTCTAATCAAATATCTTCGAGCCGCATACTCGAAAAAGTGATTGTGAATTATAAGAAAAGTATTCAGCGAAGTAATTTGAAAGAAGTGGGTCATATTTGAAATAAAAACTTTACACTTTCATTTAAATTACTTCTTATTATTAACTACTCAAATAATTTTTAAGTTAAAGCAAATGCTCCACATTTAATTTTCAAATTTTTTTCCGAAAAAACTTCATAGTCGAATATGATCATATCCTATTTTTACTATGCGTTTCTTCTCTGACTGTAAGATTGATTGATGAATATGAAATAATAATGCTCAGCAATACTCTTCAAATATTTAAAAATCTTCTCCAATATGCAACATTTTTTTGATTGAAAAATTTTGGATTTTGCTTTAGAATCAAAGTTATATAACACTATGTGACAAATTTTCAAAAATTGAATAAACATTTGACGAGACATAGAGGACCTTAATAAATAATAAATCTGTCTATTTCTAATTGATTGAAATGCACAAGCGCTTTTTGGATGCACTATCGATGGCAATTTAAAAAAAAAACCAGTAAAGAAGCAATAGTATCTTCGGCATGCACCGAAGCTTCTATACCATTCAACATAGGTGTGATAGTAACCACTTACCCCATTAATACGACATTTTAATTAGAATTAACTCGATCCCCGTTTTTTGGATACACAAGTATAAACACATTCTTAATCATTATCGAAACTATCAAGAATGCCATGAAAAATCGAATTTTCAAATTGTCAAATTGTTTTTGTAAAAATATTTTTATTTTATATGGCAGTTACATCTAAATCTTATCCGATTTCGCTGTTTTTTGGCGGTAAGCAGTTTATGGCAACTAGAAGACTATGTACTAGATGCATCTTATAAAATTTAAAAAAATTATTTGTCATAATGACAAATTATTTCTCATGATGACAAAAACAATTTCGTTTTATATATTTTAAGTATTCTCTCAGCTTATGGTAACTAGAAGACTATGTACAAAATTTCAACACGATACCACTGTGGGACTAGTTTGCGTAGCAACAGACGGACAGACGGACATGGCTCAATGGACTTCTGCGGTGATACTGATCACGAATATATATACTTTGTGTGGTCTCTGACGTTTCCTTTTATGCGTTACAAACATCTGCTCAAAGTTAATAAACTATTCAACCTGTTGAATTGTATAAATATTACAAAAATATACTTCGCAACAAAAAAATCGATTAAATGCTTATTAAAGTTGAAAAACATGAAAAAAAATTTAAAACTTCGAATATTTTGTCTATATCTTCTTCAGTTTTGAACATTTTGAAACGACCAAGCTCATTTTAGAAAGGCCTATCTTTTTACTTTTCACAACTTTTAAAACTTTGAAAATCGGATAGAAAATGAAATTTTATATATCATTATACACATGTACCTACCCAAACAGGGTTTTTTGGTCCTAACTCCAGATTTTGATGGTGTTTGAGAAAAATCTTAAATGCCAAAATTCATAATTTTTATAGACCTACAAGGTCTACTATGTTTCGTTGAAAGTATTTTTTCGTTGTGACACCGTGTAATTGATTGAGATTTTACGGAACTGCTAGTCTAGCCTAGTAGTTAATGGATTCAAATTCAACCATGAGACATTCTTATGCTAAATATTTATGATCGATACATACGATTAGTACATATATACCTTCATATATATACATACAATTATGTATAAAAAAAGTGAACATACTGGATTTCGCATTGCAATTAAACTGACTGAACTGATGGGATCGTGAATGTTGATGGAGCTTTTTCTTTTTTTGTTTGTTTTTTTTTTTTTTTTGTATTTCAAATTCAAGAATAATATGAGTGGAAAAGTCACAAAAACAATGCAATTCAAATCAATTTCCATTTGGGCGATGTTTGTTCGCATCACGCCCGAAAATGATGTTTCTTCAATTAACCTTTTACGTACCTATATATCTGTCGCTTTAGTTGCTGCTGTTGTTGCATTTCATTTGTTATTCTACTTTTTTTTTTCTGCAATTTTTGTTACGATCATGGTGGCAATTGTTGTTTGTAGTTTTGTTTTTTGCTGAAGAAAAACATTTTTCAAATAAAACTCAACGTTGATGGCGTCCAAGTTGTCGACATTCCAAACAACAAAACAAAACAAATAACAAATGAACACCCAACAAAAAACAAAAAAAAAACAAAAAAAAAATGCAATTTAGTTAAATCGAACTGGGAAAACAACAACAACAATGCTTTGGTTTTTTTTTGTACAATTTTCTCTTTTACTTTTTTGTAAGTGTTTGTTGTTGTTGCATTTTATTGTTGCATTTGCTAAAAGTTACAACTGCTGTCTAATTAAAAGTCGTTGCAAATGGTCTTTGGCTTCTGTATGCGTGTAAATTAATACAACACAGCCCCCAATGGACTGTAGGTGTATGCATATGTGTGAGTGGTGTGTATATCTGTCTGTCTGAGATGTTCACTAAGAGTGAAAAAAAGCCACACAGCTACTGTATTGTTTCAAAAATGTTTTTTCTTATTTGTAAAATGTGTTTTTTTTTAAGGCGGTGCAGCAACAATAGGTTAAGTGAGGTTAGATTATTTGTCAAATTGTTTTTGTTGTCATTTACCGTACTAACAACAGGGTGACAAAGGTTCTCGTAAACTCTAATCGCCAAAAATGGCGTTCGAAAAAAGTCAACGAAGACAGCACGAACTTATTGTATAACAGTTCACCTTGTATACCATTTTTATTTTTTTCTTTGTCAGTAATTTTTCCTGTTACAACCTACATTTATAGCTGCTTGTCTGCCATAAATTGTTGTTTATTGAATTATTTTATTGAAAAAAAAAATACCCAAAAATGAAGATGCCATAATTTTTAATCAAATCGGAATGAAAACTACATGTTTACTTGTCAACATATAACTAAATTATTGGATAAAATACAATAAAAATGAAAAAAAAAAAAAAATATAATGTTTCCAATCATTTTCACAGAAATCATACAATTTTATTGGTTTAATTATTATTCCACATTTTCGCCTATTTAAAATTTTATTAAATTAGCAATAAAATGTTTATGCAAATTTGTATATCGTAAATCGTCGCTGAAATTATAATCAAAAAACAATTAACAAATAATAAAAAGGAAATATACAACTAAACTGTCAAACGCTGCTTTGAATAATGAAATTGTAAAACAAATGTGCCTCATTATTGAACACTAAATGTCATTTAATAAAATCTAACAAAAGATAAATGCAAATTTCTTCAAACAAAAGAGCAAGAGTCAAATATTGTACAATTACCCAGCATACCAAAGTCGGTATATTCCGGAAAAAACACTTTATCAGGGCAATTTAAAAGGTCGGAGAGGAGCATTTACGTGGTATCACAATGGATACAACATAGGTTATGTGTGCAAGAACACATTTCAGCAATCACAACAACCTAACCTAACTTTAGGATTATTGAAGTGCTGCCTTAAAAGAAGCTTAGAGGATTTTTGCTGTTATATCTTTTATGAGCATACAAAGCGTATAATAAAAATAGGTATAATTCCACTAATTTGTCTGAGAAAAAATTTCAAAATTAAACATGAGTTAGTTTGTATTAACTACGAACATGTTTAAAATAAATATGATTAGAATTTAAATGAAAATGTAATAAATATATCAATACTTTATAAATATTTCAAATGCCACATTTTATTTGAAATAATCTCAAGAGATCATTTTTTATAATTCGCAACCGCTTTTTAGAATGGATGTTATATCAAATGCAAGGAATTTGGTTGTCATCCGAAGATTAGGGAGATTGGCACCCGCCGCCGGTAAGCTCATTTTACGCTAACTTCGACTTACCAATTCTCTTTAAAGAAATACAACAGAATTTTCTTTGATATACCCAAAATGGAGGATGAAGCTAACCACACACAGTATGGATCAAATAAGATAAAAAAAAAAA
>JAWNPW010000775.1:0-13933 GCA_035078745.1 Diastata ussurica
GTACATAAATTATGTACATATTAAAAAACAGCAAACTTCGACTAATCAGTCAAAATGAATTTGAATTAAAATTTTGACATTTTGAAAATATAATATTTTAAATATTTATTTGCCGCACATTTTTTTTTTTTTTTTTTTTAAAAAGAAAGAATCTTCAATTTATTTCCCTGAAATTCTTCCATATCCCGTTTCATTTTCATCAGGATATCGTACACAATGACTATTTTCATAAATCAATAGTAGATTATCAATATTTTTTCACATTCCAACAATAATTATTATTTTCAACTGAAAATAATTTCTCGAAAATAATATTTTCGACAATGTGTGTAAATGCAATTAGTTAAAAATCAAAATACAAAAGTTCAAATACAATTCAACTTCCCTGAATTATTAATTTTGATCGGAGCATTCCGAGCTTAATAACAACTTAACAAAATCGCTGAAGCAACATATAACAACAAGATGGAATTCGAAGTTCACAATGTTTTCAAGCATTCTTGAGATTATGGAAGAAATGGAAGAACTTCTTCCTGAGAGAAGCGAACTCTACAAAATATCTTCAATTAATTACATTTTGCTGCAAAATATTGTTGCTTTTTTGGGTCTTTTCAAAACTTGTTCAGAAAAGTTAAGTGCTGATATAGTTCCGACAATACATGAATACTCTTTATGGTATCAAAAACTAACTACACATTGTAGTGTAAATGTTTCGGATTCGGACATATTAAAAGAGTTACGAAACAAGTTAAAAATTACTTTAGAAAAAAGATTCCAACCATGTACAATTCAAAATTTGGGACTATTTTTAAATCCACATTTACACAAAAGGCGATTTCTTTCCGAAGAAAATCGCAATCATATAATCGGGACTGTTAAAGCTATGCTGCAGGAAAATATTAACGAACGAAGACATTTTGATACGCAGCCAATGTGGTCGAAAACTTTTCACATGACAATTTTTTTATGATTTCAAAGATAAGATTGATGATGATGTTAGAAACGTTGTCAATAGCATTGAAGTTGAGATACAAAAATATTGAAGCAAAGATGTAGATGGCAACTGCACCAATGTGTTAGATTTTTGGAAATGTGCAACTGATTTACCACTTTTAAGGGATCTTTCGAGGTAAGTACTAAATACACCCGCTAGCTCTGCAACAAGTGAGCGAGTATTTTCAGTAGCTGGCCGTATTCTGGAGGAACGAAGAACTGGACTTTTGGGTGAAAACCTACAAGAACTGTTGTTCTTGAACAAAAACATGGATTAAAAATGGTAAATCAACAAAACTATAAATTTAAAATTTTAAAATTTTTCAATTCCACATGACTGAAATAAAAATTCATGTGGAATTGACAAATTAAGAGTTTCGAAACTAAATTTCGACGTATTCCTATTTAGATTTGACTCTAATTTTTTACAAACTTTCTTCGTTTGAAATCTGTTTCCATTATTCAATCGAATCTATTTCTGAGGCTGTTATTGAATAGTTGATTTTCTGAACACCCTTTACCTAATAAGGGCTCATTTCATTCACATTTTCAGTCGCGTGCGTGATTGAGAGTGAGCAATATTTCACTCACGCTCGCTCACGTGAGCATGAATCGTAAAAAAAATTGTAAACATGATCGTGATTCAACAAAAAAATTGTTTCCGTGCATGTGCGTGCTTGGACAGTTTTTCTACGTGAGCGTGCGTGAGAGTGAGTCGAAAACCACTCACGCGCCCATCTCTAATATAGGGTACATAAATATTACAAAGCTAATGTGAATAGGAAGATTATGAGGGCAATCAATGTCTAAATAATTATATATACATATAAGAACTTTGTGAAATTAATAAAATTTGAACATAAATACAAAAAAGAAAAAAATAGCATATAGCCAATGGAAGAATATATTGAAGAGGTAACAAAAAAATTACGAAACACAAGAAAAAGTATAAACAGACCGTACAGGAATGAAACTTTACAGGTGAAGCTAGATAGGCTTGAAGTAATAAATAGAACAGTAATTAAAATTTTTTCAGGGAGAAAGACAATAAAGAATAAAGATTTAAAAGAAAGAACTACATTTAAAAAATTGTACACAGAGTTTAAAAAAATATAGATGAGTCAGTTAAGAGGATTAGACAGTGGCATAGTGGAAGAGGTTGTCCAAGAAGTTGAAGAAGATACAGAAAGTTTATCAGACACAGAACCCATCATGGAAAGTTTTCAGTACGAGTCAGTGGGAAAGACCATCCCATGAAGATTCTGGTAACACTGTTGTTGATGGGGTCGTTGAAGCAGTTGAATCAGTTGTTGTTTCGATTACCGAAACTGTTGATTTTGATAGTGTTAGAGTTCCTGCTGTTAACACACCTGTTAATTCTGTTGTTGCTCATGTGCATAAAAAATTGGTGGCTGCACCTCCTAAAAAATCAATATTTTTGTCAAGACTTAAGTCCAACATTGGTGTTGAGGATGTCAACTATTATATAGAGCATAATTTAAAGCTTAAAATATCTGATATGAAGGCTACTAAATTAACTTTTCACATCAAAGGAATATTTCTTCCTTCAAAATCACCGTTCCGTCTGATTTGTTTGACATTTTAATTAATAAGGACAAATGGCCTGAAAACGTGCTGGTTCGTGAGTACACTTTCAAAGAAAGGACGCCTGTAAAAGTTGTTGGTCAATTACCACCTCGTATTGCGGCGCCAAAAAACTAGTACCGATGGATACTGGAAGCTGTCGACCCTGTGATGATCACAAAACACCTTTGTTCTTATTCGCTCACCAGAACGTTCGTGGTCTCAATACTAAAATTACTGAATTATACGCAAGCAGTTTCGATTTTAATCATCATGTCATTGTTCCTACTGAAACATGGCTTCGTCCTCAAATTCTGAATCCTAAAATCCTGTGCAATAATTATCAAATTTTTAGAAGTGACCATATGGGAGAAAAGGCGGTGGTGTCTTGATCGCAGTTCATCAGTCTTTCCAGGTTAGCTAAGTGGTCTTAGATACCGATGGTGTTTGCGAGTTTTTATGCGTTGCAGTGAAACTAGTTTCAAAGTGTATTTATATAGCTTGTTCTTACATTCCTCCAAATTCTGACATTTTGTTTTACACAAAACATCTTAAACGAGTTGAAGTTATTTACAACAAGTTAAGATTTTCCGATTCGTGGTTTGGTTTAGGTGATTTCAATCTTCCCAATGTTCACTGGGTTAGATCTTTCGATTCAATGCAGCTTCTACCTTGTTGCACTTCGTTTGTGACTGCTGACTTCATTGAAAATATTACTGAATTATCTCTTTGTTAATTGCAGTGATCGAATTCTTGATCTGGTTTTTGTTGATAATCCTATTTCAGCAATCAAATAGATCCAATCACTCTGCCATTGGACAAGTATCACCCAGCCTTAGTAACTAACTTTCACGCTCCACTTGCCCCCACTAGTATTAGTTATCATGAGACTACCAACTATAAATATTTTTTTAAAAATGCTGATTTGTATAAAATGGAGCGTCTTCTTTATGATGTTGATTGGTCTATTCTTATTCCGCCTAATTCTGATTGTTCGCACGAAGAGATTGACTTTATAGTTTCAAATTTTAATCTTAAAATTCATTCTATCTTTGACCAATGTGTTCCTAAATACAAACCCTCAACTGTCGTTTTGAAAACGCCATGGTTCTCTCCATTCAGCTAAGACTGTTAAGTCACGTCTTTTCAAAAAGTTTAAAAGATATGGTTCATGCACTGATTTTGCTCGTTACACTGCTGCTCGCTCTAACTATAACGTATTGAGTAGGACCTGCAATTGTACATATATTGCATCCATGAATTGCAAACTGAAATCTGACCCGAAGTTATTCTATGTATAAATTCGTGAATTCTAATCGTCACGTAAACATGAAATTTAATGATTCTGAAGCGTCGGATAAATTTGAAATTTGCAATTTATTTGCTCAATTTTTTAAATCTATTTATTCTACATCTGTCTATTATCCTGTCAATGCTTACCCCATCAAATTGAATGAAATTAATTTCTTTCAATTGCCATTGATTAATGAAAACGTGGTCTTCCAATATTTTTCTGCATTTAAGTAGACTTATGTGCCTGGTCCTGACAATATACCATCTAATGTTCTGAACTATTTTGCTTCCCATTTTTGTGCGCCACTATCAACAATATTTAATTTATCCTTACAATCAGGTTAATTTCCAACAGCTTTGAAAAATTCATACATTATTCTTTTATATAAATCTGGCAATAGATCTGACGTCTCTAATTACTAAACTAAACTAAACTTAGTGTGATTCCAAAACTTTTCGACACTGTTAATCACAATCTCTTATTACTAAAACTTAAAACACCTGGTTTTCCGAAAATCTTACTCTGTTGGCTTGGATCGAACTTAAATGGTCGTAGACAAAGCGTTATCTTCAACAATAGTTCATCCAGAGAATTTAATGTTCCTTCTGGTGTGCCGCAAGGCAGTCATTTGGGCCCTTTACTTTTCCTTCTTTTTATAAGTGATCTTTCTTCGGATTCTGCAATATTTTAATGTATGCTGATGACGTTAAACTAGTTCTTACTTTTAGTTATCTTTATCAGAATTTGCTTCAGCTTGATTTGAATGCTCTCACCTCATGGTGGATTAGCAATTTGAAATGCAACAAGGCAAAGAGCATTCTTGGTGAATAACCTTCGGAATACTCCACTGCCTTTCAAATAATCTAGCTGGAAGCACTATACTGGTTTGGATTTATCACCGGGGAATTCCGTTCCTATCTTTCTTCAAAAGACACGAAATCTTGTTGTGAGTGTATGTGTGTGAGGTTTAATTCAATCTGTGAAAGCTTAATAATTGTTACAAATTTCAATTATGTAAATGATAATTGGCTGTTTTTCCATTTGTGAATGCTTAACAAATGATGAAGTTTGTTACAATTTTCAAATATATTAACAACCAGTGGATATTATAAAGGAGAGGATAATACTATCCGTTTGTATAATACCAGAGTTACAATTTAATATATATATATATGTACAAATAATTGTTTCTTACGATTTTAACGTGTTGTCTAGTGGACAGTTATTCAAAAAGGAGCCCGAGTGCGAAGCTGGTTTTGACAATGTTAAAAAACTAAATTCAGTGATACCAAGTTGCTCATAGCGAGGATGTCAAAGTGGGAACAGTTCCAATGACTTTCAATCGGCGCTGAGCGACGTGTTATCTCTGGTGTAAATGTCTCCGAATTCATTTTGGAGGTTTTTTGCACAATACAAAATCTTTGGATATAATTTAAAAAAATAGAGCGTGTATCGTTTAAATTCAAATATATGTACACGATTGGCAGAGATAACTTACTTACAAATTTATTGGATAGAATGTGTCTATTTTAAAATTATATCCGTATTATATCGTTTAAATTCAAAGATATGTACACGACTAGTCTAACAGTGGAAAATATATATTAATTACTAACTGGATCGAGGAGCCGGTGACCTTAACATCATCCCCGCCTTTCACGAGTGCAATATTCATGACATATCGGTGGACACTGATGATGGCATGGGCGACGCTGTAATGTCCAATTTGTGAACCGACGGAGCGCTTGTAAGAAATCCTCGAAAAGGTTCAGCGACTCGCTGCTCATTCCTTAGCTGCGCTAGGAGAGGTTTCCCGAGCGGCTGTCGCGACCCACTCGGCAATGCGCCTAAAACGTTGTGTAGGTGGCGCAATACCCGCACGTGGCATTGTAAGTGCTTGTTGTACCGGTGGTTCGGGCGACCCTTCGAAACTGCTTCTACGCTCCGAGTCCTTCGAAGGGTACAGTAGGCGACGCAGAGTGTTTCCTGAGCGCCATTCTCGTTGTTTATGTTTCTCGCGCTCTTTCAACGGAACACGTAGATGACGACATGAGCCACTCGCTGTACGTGGGGGGGCGTGTGATGTATAAGAGTTTAGTGTGAGATTGGTAAAATGCACAATTTGACAATCGGGCGGGTGAAGATTCCGGTATGAGTCTTAATCGTGGCCACGCGCAGTCTCTGATCCGGCCCTGGATGTGTCTGAATGACACGTCCTAGCTGCCACTCGTTGGGAGGCAGCTGATCATCCTTAATCACAACTATATCGTCTCGTTGTACCGCGCGTTCGGGATATTTCCACTTTTACCTCTTCTGCAGCTGGCTTAAGTATTCATCCTTACAGCGGCGGCTAAACTTATGGTGAATGCCTTTTAGCTTTTTCCATCTGTTTACAAGCGAGATATCTGTCGTTGGAGGTTCTGGAATTGACATTAATGGAGACCCCCGGATGAAGTGACCGGGCGTTAGGGGCAACAGCTGATCGGGGCTATCATTCATGTTGGTTAATGGCCGTGAATTAAGGACCGCTTCTATTCGAATTAGCAAGGTCGAGAATTCTGCAAACGTGAATTTGTGGTGTGTTGCGGTTTTCTAGAAGTGGGCCTTGAAGCTTTTTACGGCGTATTCCCACAGGCCGCCCATATGGGGGGCGTGCGGAGAAATAAACGACCATGAGAATCCATGAGCGATATATTTTCGCGCGATATCATTCGCAGCCGTTTTCAGGAACCCATGGTAATCGTTTTCCAGATTTCGACTTGCCCCTACAAAGTTCCGGCCATTGTCCGACATGATCTTCTTAGGAAGTCCTCGTCTGCCTACGAACCTCGCAAATGTGGCAAGAAATGCCTCCGTGGTAAGTTCGGACACAGCCTCGAGGTGTATGGCTTTGGTTGAAAAGCACACGAAGATGCACGCATACCCTTTCAGCACCACTGCTTTCCGCAGGGTTGACGCCTTTAAATTAAACTGTCCAGCGAAATCAACCCCGGTGTACGTGAAGGCGGGCGAATAGTTGACTCGTTCGGCGAGGAGAGCGGCCATAAGTTGGGTTTGCCCCTTCTGTTTGTAAATGGTGCACACCTTGCACCCATAAATGAGATATTTTATTTTATTGTTTAGCTTTGGAATGTAGTATCGCTGCCGTGTCAATCTCAGCATGCTCCCCGTGCAGGGACATCTGGTGAATGAAGTTCAAAATTAACTTGCAGAATGTAGAAGTTTCGGGGATAATAACCGGGTGTCGTTCATCGTAAGGAATGGATGCATTAGCCAAACGCCCATTGACTATCATTATGCCATACTCGTCGAGTTTCGCATTCAAGGTGAGCAGAGAGCTTTTTCACGAGAGCGGTTGCTGATTGAGAAGAAGTTGCTCAAGGAAGCGCCATATATAGCTGACCACGCGGAGGGCATGGGCATAGTCAGAGAAGTTATCTAATATGTCTGTTATGGAGGTGTGTGTGAGCAAACATTAAATCCTACATGTTTCAGGAATAGTTGATATGTCAAACTTCTGCGTTGGCCAAGTGGACGGAGGTTGCGCCAGCCATGACGGCCCATGCCACCATAGAAGGCTAGTTACCAGTTGTTGCGCCGAACACCCTCGTGTGCCGAGATCGGCTGGGTTATCGTTAGTAGACACGTGTCTCCACGTCGCATTCTCCACGTTTTCAATAATGGTTGAGACCCGATTAGCTACATAGATTTTCCATGTGTGCGGGGGCTTTTCTAGCCAAGCCAAGACGATAGAGGAGTCTGTCCACAAAATCAAATCATACACGCTGAATTTTAGTGAGGGAAGTATGTTTTTTACGAGCTGGGACAACAACACTGCGGCACAGAGTTCTAATCGGGGGAGGCTAGTTATGTGAAGGGGGAGACTTTGCTTTTCGCTACTAATAAGTGCGTTGAAACGTTATTCCCTGAAGCATTGCGTACGAACAACGTTGCACAATATGCTTTCTCAGATGCGTCGCAGAACCCATGTATTTGCACGCTGTTTTGGGGAGAAAATTGTATCCATCGTGGTATCTTTATTTTCTTCACTGCATCCAAATCCTCAATTATGAATTCCACTTTAAAAGTGTAAGTGGTTTCACGCACTCATCCCAATCTACCCCTTGAAGCCACAAATTTTGCATCAGCAGTTTGGCTTGGATAATTATTGGCGCAAGCCATCCTGCCGGATCAAATAATGACGCTATGAGAGATAAAATTTGCCGTTTTTTTAGAGGAAACCCTGCCGACTGTAAAGCTTCTATTAATTGTTGCTGGGTATGTCATGCGCACCCGTAAGTATGTCATCTACATATATTTATCTATCAATGATCGCTTTTACGAGAGGGTGTGTGTCTTGACAATCACGGGCAAGCTGTTGCAGTGTACGAATTGCTAAAAACGGTGCGCAGTTAACGCCAAACGTGACTGTTTTCAGAATATAATCCTGTGGGGAGCAACGGAAGATAATACGTTGGTATTGTTGATCCTCAGAGTGAATCAGGATTTGACGATACATCTTTTGAATGTCGCCGTTGTACACATATTGATAACTTCGCCAATTTAAAAGCACCGTCATCAAATCTGATTGCAGCGTTGGGCCCGTATAAAGTGCATCGTTGAGAGAAACCCCGCTTTGCGACTTCTTCGATGCATTGAATACTACCCGGACTTTTGTGGACGTACTGTCTGGTTTTTCTACTGCATGATGAGGCAGATAATATGAGTAATATTTTCCATTTGTGGCTATTTCTTGCTTGTTAGTGACCTGCATGTGAACGAGGGATACATATTCTGCTAAAACTTCTTAATACTGCGTACCTAACTCAGGTTTTCGAGCGAGAGCGGCTTCCATATGCAGAAATTGCTTGAAAGCGATATAACGTGATGCACCTAGCGATGTTTCGGAATGAAAGGTTTCTTTGAAAGGCAAACGCACTACGTATCTCCCATCTGACTGCCGTGTGGTGGTCGTTTTGTACAATCTTTCACAATATTCATCCTTGTGAGAGAGTGCTTTTGGCCTTGAAATTTCCTCGATCTCCCAAAATTTTTTAAGCTGAGTACAGAGGTTCTGTTCACTATAACAGGATACACAGGTCATGCAAGTCGCACTGGCGGTGGTAAGAGGACCACTTAAAATATACCCAAACACCGTATTCTGCACCAACAGACTTCCCATAATACCTGTACGTACTTCTTTTAACATAATGTAGGGGAGAATGTCGCTGCCGATCACGAGGTCAATCTGGGCTGGTACATGGAAATTAGGATCCGCCAGTTCCAGGTCAATTGTTTTGAGTAATTCGCTACTAACCATAGGAGCTGACGGCAAGAAATTGGTTAGCTTTGGGAGGACGATAGCTTCGATGTCAAGCTGAAATTGTTTCGATTTCGTTGTAAGTTTTATGTACGAGACCCTTGACACCTTTCCTACTGGGTGACCACCTATTCCTAGAATCCTAATCGCATGCATTTTTGTGGGTAGTCGTAGTAGCGTTACGCTTTTTTCTCCAATAAATGTTTTTTGTGACCCTTGATCGATTAGTGCTCGGAGGGGATAGAGGTCACCACATCGTTCTACATAAACCAGGGCAGTGGAAAGAATGACTTTTCCTTCGTTCGCCATGAAATGGGAGTGAACTTCAAGAAGGGGTTGGCTGTCTGCGGAGAACTGCTTGGTTCGTCATCACTAAAACTACTCTCCTTTTCTGTTTGAGTATGTAACATAACAGGACCATTTGTTGCGGTCCTGTTGCTTATTTTTATTTCGGGATTGTGAAGCATGGTGCGGTGAGGCTTATTGCAGTACAAGCACATCCATTTGCTGGAGCATTCATGTTTTTTGTGTGAGTGAGAGCAGCAATTAGTGCACAGTTTGTTTTTACTAACGAAATCGAATCTTTGAGGGATGGTCAACTCTTTAAATTGGGGGCATGTCCGTAATGTGTGTCTACCATTGCATTTCTTGCAAGAATTGGAGGACGAGAGAGAAGAACTGTTATTGTTGGATTGATTCTTGTATTATTGTGAGATTGACCGTTAGATGGTGGTGTTACCGGCTGGGATTTGGCCGTTTTTATACTATTGATTCGTTCGACTACTTCATATCGGTTGGTTAAAGAACTGTCCATCTGTGGCCACGTTGGTGTGGTCTTTCTTGAGTGTATAGATTGTTCCCATAACGATAATGTCTCTTCCGGAAGTTTGGTCGAACACAAGTACACCAGAATTGGGTCCCAGTTGTCCACCGAGATACGTTACGATTTCAAAATAGCTAACGCGTTGTTTATCGTTAATTTAATATTTTGTAGTGCCACAGCATCTTCTACGGGGGCCGTAGGGATGTTAAAAAGTACTTTAAGCTGTCTGTCCACCAAGATTCTACGGTTTTCGTACCTATTTCTGATGGCTTCCCACGCCAGTTCAAAATTGTCGTCGCAGAGCTGATACCTTTTTATCAGTTGAGGAGCGTTACCTGTGGTGTTGTTTCTTAAGTGAAACAATTTTTGGAAGGCGGTTAATTTGGGATGACTGATATACACTGCTGTAAACATATCCCTAAAGGATGGCCAGTCTTCATAACTGCCCTGAAACACCTCTGAGTTGCATGGGGGGACCTGAATATATATTGAGTCATTTTTGTTTTTCGTGGGTGAGGGTAGGCTTTCCTGCTGCAATAGTTTAGAGAAATTCATCATCTGTGCTTTTTTTGAATAGTATGACATGGCGCACGCTTCGTACTTAGCTCTTGCAGAATTTTTGAATATATTTTTCTTGTGACGTCATCAGCATTGCATAGGCGGCGTTTAGGGGATCCCACCTGTCGGTGAGGTCTAACAACCTTACTTCTATTTGGATTGAATCGAATTGAGCGCAAAACGTTATCGCATGGTCAGAGGCAAATATGAACGATTCTTGTTCTGCCATTTTAGTATATTTCGAGTATATTTCCATCAAAGTACCCCCAACTTACCTGTGGATGTACCTTTATGTTTTTCAAAGGTATTTTATGTGAATAAATTTATGTGATTTTTTCTGGATGAATGTGTAAATTTGTCGTTAATGAACTTTGAAGTACACAAAGTATATATCTTTTTTGATAACTTGTGTATGTGAATATGTGTAGTTCTTTATTTGTTAAAAAACCGTGAATTTATATATATTAAGATCAATGTATAATTTTAATTTGTTGAAATCAACTGAATGTTCAACTTTATTCCGATATTTAAACTCATTTGTAAACACGTGATAATCTGCAATAAACTTCGCGAGCCGTATTTTATTCGCCACCACTGTTGCTGAAACTGAAACGTTGTTTGTCGTATTGTTCGCGTGCCGTATTGTTTTTTTTTTTTCTTCTTTAAGCTTCAACTTATACCAACTTGTTGTTGTGTTTTTTCTCTTTTTATGTATATATAAGCCATGTGTTCTTTTCGTTTTTGTTGACAAATTTGGATATTTTGTTTTTACCTTCTTTTTTGGAGTTCGACTAACAGACAGCTGACAGACAGATCAATATATTAGTATCTACTGGGAATTTGTTACTAAAGTATGTTTGAATAATGATCGATATTACCGAAGTATGAGTGATTTTATTTATTTTTGCACATATCAGGGATGTTTTTTTTTTCCTTTTTTTTTTTTGAAAACGAGCCAGCGTATTAATTTCGTTAGTAGCTACTCGAAACAACTTTCCCGAAATTCCGCAAAGTAGTTATAATGTGTGTTGTTATAAAATATGTTTGAGTACTTATCGACATAACCGAACTATGAGTGAATTTGTTTATTTTTTCAAATAGCATTTTTTGTTTGAAATTCACAGCACATATGTAGTAATTTTGGATTTGTCATCGTTTTCCTTCCGATTAATATGATGGATAATTTGCGTATATCACATATATAAGAGAACATTCATTGGCTATTGGCCCGCATGTTAAATTTCGTTTTTCGTAGAATTTTCCACCTTTTGTATAGCTTTTATTCAATTTGTTAAGTCTTGAGGAAAGAACGACAATTATAGTGATTTCTTTTATTTATGAATTCGACTTACTTTAAAACATCGCTCTTACGATTTGATTTTGCACAATATCCGCACGCACGCGTTTATTCAATTTGAATCGGATGTTTTTTATATCACCTTTTACTCGGTGTTGCTTCTTCCCATTGCATGCTGTATTTAGAGGTTACGTCTTCCAGTGGTGTTAATAAATTTTTTTCTTTTTTCGAATTGAGAATATTATTGATTACATAAAAATTTTAAATATAATATACTTTAATGCTGCAATCGCAACTCAGTCCATGATTGGACTGTATTATATTCTCTTTCGCTCGAAGCACCATGAATATACTTCGGATTACTCCACTGCCTTTCAAATAATCTAGCTGGAAGCACTCGACTGGTTTGGATTTATCACCGGGAAATTCCTTTCCTATCTTTCTTCAAATTACACGAAATCTTGTTGTGAGTGTATGTGTGTCAGGTTTAATTCAATCTGTGAAAGCTTAATAATTGTTACAAATTTCAATTATGTAAATGATAATTGGCTGTTCTTCCATTTGTGAATGCTTAAGAAATGATGAAGTTTGTTACAATTTTCAAATATATTAACAACCAGTGGATGTTATAAAGGAGAGGATAATACTATCCGCTTGTATAATACCAGAGTTACAATTTAATATATATATGTGTACAAATAATTGCTTCTTACGATTTTTACGTGTTGTCTCCTGGACAGTTGTTCAAAAAAGAGGCCGAGTGCAAAGCTGGTTTCGACAATGTAAAAAAAGTAAATTCAGTGATACCAAGTTGCTCATTGCGAGGATGTCAAAGTGGGGACAGTCCCAATGACTTTCAATCGGCGCTGAGCGACGTGTTATCTCTGGTGTAAATGTCTCCGAATTCATTTTGGAGGTTTTTTGCACTATACAAAATCTTTGAATATAATTTAAAAAATTGAGCGTGTATCGTTTAAATTCAAATCTATGTACACGATTGGCAAAGATAACTTAATTACAAAATCATTGGGTATAATTTTAAAATAGAATGTGTATCGTTTAAATTCAAAGATAAGTACACGACTAGTCTAACAGTGGAAAATATATATTAATTACTAACTGGATCGAGGAGCCGGTGACCTTAACAATGGAAAACATTTTTGTTTATGGAGATATTTTGATGAAATTTCGTATTTAAGCTTTTTTCATCCATTCTATAAGATAGAAAAAAGAATCATCAAGATCGGATAGATATTGGATATAGCTGCCATATAAAAGTTCAAAAAGTCGCTCGAAAAGTTCTTGTATCGAAAACTTTTTTGTATATGGCTGTATTTCGATGAAATTTCGTATTTAAGCTTCTATTATCAATTCCATAATATTGCAAAAAAAATCACCAAAGGTGAAAATGGTATATTCTTTTTGTTACGATTCAAGTAACGCATTAAAGGAGGCATCGGAGACCCTATAAAGTATATATATTCTTGATCAGCATCGAAAAAGAAAATGATCTAGCCATGTCTGTCTGTCTATCTGTCTGTTGGTATGCAAACTAATGCCACAGTTTTTGAGACATCGAGCTGAAATTTGCCATGGAGTCTTCTTTTATGTCAGTTCTGTTCGCCGGAGAAACTTGACGGGATCGGATCAGATGTAGATATGGAAATCTTTTTTGTTTGCATATGTATTGCGATGAAAATTCGTATTTAAGCTTTTATTATCAATTCCATAAGATAGAAAAAAGAACCATCAAGATCTGATGAAAATTGGGTATAGCTGATATACAAAGTGACAATTTCATTAGGCGTTCTTCCTCTTCATTTTTTTTAATACAAAGAGTCTTGTATAGAAAACTTTTTTGTTTATGGAGATATTTCGATGAAATTTCGTATTTAAGCTTTTTTCATCCATTATATAAGATAGAAAAAAGAATCATCAAGATCGGATAAATATAGGATATAGCTGCCATATAAAAGTTCAAAAATTTGGTCGAAAAGTTCTTGTAAGGAAAACTTTTTTGTATATGGCTGTATTTCGATGAAATTTCGTATTTAAGCTTCTATT
>JAWNPW010000778.1:0-13916 GCA_035078745.1 Diastata ussurica
TGTACAAAATTTCAGCACGATAGCTCTAAAACTGTGGGACTAGTTTGCGTAGCAACAGACGGACATGGCTCAATGGAATATATATACTTTGTGGGGTCTCCGACTTTTCTTTCTATGCGTTGCAAACATCTGCTCAAAGTTAATATACTATTCAACCTGTTGAATGGTATAAAAAATAAAGCTGCCATCACTATGACTACACAGCAGTGTGTGTGTGTATATTATTATCGTTGTAGTCTTTTCTTACTACTCTTATTTTTGTTTTATTATTTAGCAAATATTTTAATTGCATTTTCTTGCATTCATTCGTTTTTCACATTAGGATTAGGGTTTTCAACAACAAAATGACAATAACAATAATATTGTCATCATTTTCATCGTTGACGTTTGCTATCGGGAAGTTTACATATTCTCAATGCGTTGCTCTCGCTACTGATTGCTCCTTTAGTGTATTCCTTTTTTTACTGTAAGATTTTATCGTTTGGAAATTTTTCAATTTTCAAATGAAAATGTTAAAAATTGTCAACGAACTCAAATACAAACTCGAATCATCATCGCATCAGCATTTCTGTAGAATGCTCACAATGTTTGCGTGTGTATGTACGTGTGTGTATGTGTGCATTGTTGATATCGCGACTCCTTATTGTATTTCACATTCAAATATGTATCCTTCTTCATATGAGTTGGAATTTGTAACGGGCTTATTTTTCTTCAGTTTGAATATTATTTTTATTTATTTATATATACGTTTCTTTTGTTGTTGTGTTTTTTTATATAAATATGCGCTGCGCCCGCTGCCACATCCACGTGTCATTATTCTCACTGTCGTTTCTTTACTTTATTTTTTTTCGTTTCTTGTTGTTGTTGATATTATTGTCGCTGTCAATTTTTCGTATTTCAACATTCGTGGGTATTTTTTATTTTTGAAAAATTTTTCTTCTTAAAATTCATTATCCTCTACCTTTCTTTTTTTGTTGTGTATGAATATCTCGAGGTATGTGTGTGGCAGTTCTTTAATGCAGGCATCAAAATGTAATTGTCAACTTTTGTAATTCGAAAATTTCACTAAAGATTTTAATTGCTTCCTTAAGTGTTTCTTTTATTTTTTTCCAATTCGTTTCTTTTCCTTTCAATTAAACTTTTTTATTTTTTTAGTTCAGCTTTCAGGTCTCTTTCCAAACTTACTATAGCTGTCATCAGCATTTTCAACAAACAAGCTTAGTGCTATGAGGCACTTATCGCAAGCCTGAGCTCAACCCAAGCTGCAAACGGAAAAAGTTTTACAAAAAAGGAGAAACTGAGGTCTTGAAATCGATATTCGTACCTTTTCAGACTGTTTCCAACCGTCGCCGATTGATCTTATTTTGGCAGCTCCAGACAGTTCTGGATGTTGTGCCATGAAGAGTCATAGAAAATCAACTTAGTGGTTTTTGTTGGTATCAATGTTTGTCATTTGATTTATTCGAAGCCATTTAAACTACCCTACGCGACGGAAGGGGTACTTAGATGGTCCCAATACCGGTTTTGCATTCGTTGAAACTTTTGCATTCAAGTATCTTTTGGCTAGTTGGACTTTAACTAGCACTTTGTCCAACACTATGTACTTTAGCTTGATAAGTTATTAGAGAGATAATAACAATAACGTTTAAACAAAACAAATGCATATCGCGTTGATAGCGCCTTATAAGTAGAAAGTTATTAAAGTTTTTTCCATATGAGACAAAACAAATATCAGATAACATAGGATCGATTTGATTTATTTTTATTTTGATTTCTGTATAAAATTAACATTCAAAGTTTGAAAAGTTTTATTTCAACAAATTCCTTCACTTTTTAAGTAAAGTTAAGTCGCAGAAACTAATGTTAAAAATCATGAGTGCAAGATAATGTTGTAATTTTGCAAGCCATGTGCAAAGTAAGTAGTTCAAGTAGCAAGCTCCATTGAAACATTGTCCAGTGATTAACTACATAGAGAAATCGGAAAAGTTAAATGTTGTTCGAAATTTATTAAACAAAGGCTAACTGAACACAAAAATATTTCACGACTGTATAGAAAAAGATAGTAACTGAGCTAATGATTGAAACTAGATGGGCGCGTGTCGTGAAATTTACCGTGTCACTATGGATCACTGTTATTCACGGTGTGAGTGTGAGCCATTTAGCTATGGAAATCACGTGAATTGTGCATGATTCAAAAAATCCAAATTTTTACCGCTCACGCGCGGAAACTCACGCAAATATATACTGTAATTTTCTAATTGCATTTATTGTAAATTTACTCACATTATTGTATTGGAGGACTCATAAGAGTAGGGTGATTGTATTATTTTTTCAAATAGTTGTATTAACAAAATCTTAAATCAAGTCCAAATAATGCATTATATGAATATAAGATATTTGTGTTACGTCACTGTAGTCGAAAAATTAATTGTTTGTTTTTGAGCATTTACACACAGAGCTCGAAAATATTATTTTCGACAAATCGTTATTTTCGGCCAAAAACAACTCGAAATTTCGAAAAACTGTCCAACGAAAATATAAACTGAAAATGACTGAACTGAAACTTCGACTAATCAGCCAAAATGAATTTGAATTAATTTTGACATTTTGAAAAAATAATATTTTAAATATTTATTTGCCGCATATTTTTTTTCAAAGAAAGACTCTTCAATTTATTTCCCTGAAGTTCTTACATATTCCGATTCATTTTCACCAGGATATCGTACACAATGACTATTTTCATAAATTTTGTTTTTGTAGGCATTTTGTAATGAAAAATAATAATCAATACTACTTTATCAATATTTTTTCACATTACAATAATAATTTCTTTGACAGACGAAAATATAATTCTCTGCGTGAACAACATCATTAGCAACTGAAAATAATTTCTCGAAAATAAAATTTTCGATTATGTGTGTAAATGCAATTAGTTAGAATTCAAAATACAAAAGTTTAAATACAATACAACTTCTTTGAATTAGGAATTTTGATCGAAGCCTCGAAGAAACTCGTTGGTCCTTGGTAACAACAAGATGGAATTCGATGTTCACAATGTTTTCAAGCATTCTTGAGATGATAATTACATTTTGCTGCAAAATATTGTTGATTTTTTTGGTCTTTTCAAAACTTGTTCAGAAAAATTAAGTGCTGATATAGTTCCGACAATACATGAATACTCTTAATGGTATCAAAAACTAAGTACACATTGTAGTGTAAATGTTTCGGATTCGGACATATTGAAAGAGTTACGAAACAAGTTAAAAATTACTTTAGAAAAAAGATTCCAACCATGTACAATTCAAAAGTTGGGACTATTTTTAGTTCACATTTTAAAAATATGCGATTTCTTTCCGAAGAAAATCGCAATCATATATAAAATCGGGACTGTTAAAGCTACGCTGCAGGAAAATATTGACGAACAAATGCATTTTGATACGGCAGCCAATGTGGTCGAAAACTTTTCACATAACGTTTGTTAATGTGCTAAGAAGGCAAGGATATGCGATACTTTTTATGACTTCAAAGATAAGATTGATGATGATGTTAGAAACGGTGTCAATAGCAATGAAGTTGAGATACAAAAATATTGAAGCAAAGATGTAGATGAACACTGCTCCAATTTTTTAGTTTTTTGGAAATGTGCAACTGATTTACCACTTTGAAGAGATCTTTCGAGGCAAGTACTAAATACACCCGCTAGCACTGCGCCAAATGAGCGAGTATTTTCAGTATCTGGCCGTATTCTGGAGGAACGAAGAACTAGACTTTGGGGTGAAAACCTAGAAAAACTGTTGTTCTTGAACAAAACATGGATTAAAAATGGTAAATCAACAAAACTATAAATTTAAACTTTAAGCTTTATTTCATTCATGTGGAAATGAAAAATTTTTACGTTGTTCAACTGAAAAATTAAGAATTTCGAAACTCAATTTCAAAGTAATCCCATTTTGATTTGACTCTAATTTTTTACAACCTTTCTTGGATTGAAATCTGTTTCTATTATTCAATAGAATATATTTCTGAGGCGGTTATTGAAAAGTTGATTTTCTGAGCACCCTTTCCCTAATAAGGGCTCATTTCATTCACATTTTCAGTCTCGTGCGTGATTGTGAGTGAGCACACGAATCGTAAAAAAATTGTAAAAGTGATCGTGATTCAACAAAAAAATTGTTTCCAGTTTTTCTACGTGAGCGTGAGTCAAAAGTCACTCACGCGCCCATCTCTAATTGAAACAACCAAGAAAGACTCATAAAAAATTAACTCCAAAATCTGTTCGCATCGCCAATTTATCAGATGCACAATAACAAATGTGAGTTTTTTCAAAAAATCAGATAGGTTCTTTGTAATTTGCTGAATTCATATTGAAACAAATTGAACAATTTTCTGAATATCACGTCTGAAATTTCATACAACTCTGAACACACCATTTGAAGTTCAAGCATTATCATTATGAAAAAATTAGAGTACTTTTTCGTCAATATGCCACATAGCACATTTTTTAATTCAATTGTTAAGGTATATTATTTGCGTTAACATTCACACGCCGTCTTGCACGAGTAACACATATCATAGCATCGTATCAAAGACTATATATCTACTTTCCAATTATAGAAATGTCACTTTTAATTAAAATTAAAATTAAAAAAAAAAAAAATTTATATATTTAACTGCAATGCAAAGAGATAATAACTTATGCCACAAGAAACAAAAACCCGTACTGCGTCAATTAATAATTCTTTTTTTTGTTCGTCAAATGATTCGCTGATGTCCGAATGATTGTTTATAATAATAATACTGATATTGAAGTGAATGCAGATATTGCAGTTTGTCGGTCGTTCGATTCAGTTAAAGTTGATCATGTTGGACCATCAGTTAATGTTGACACTCCAACAGTATTTATTGATCCAAAAGCAACACGAGGGTAAATGGCTAAAAAATATTCGTTACCAGTATCATTTTAATTTCCTCATATCTCATTCCTTCTGTATTTAGTGAAGTTGATGAAGCATGCAAAGTTTGCTGAAGGGTCGGCGTTCAATAAAGTGTCGGCATTTGAACTCATACATATATACTGTCTTTTCGACTCTTTTTGTTGCATTTTCTAGTGAAATGAAAGAGGAACTCAATAAAATTGAACTTTAAATTCTCTGAATAATATTTTTCTTTATCGCAAGGTAGTAGCTTGCTGCTTACGGTGTCAGACAAAGCTAGCTGAAAGACATAATGATGGTGTTAGGCAAGAACATCCTAATTATTACATGTATCATCATCCATAATAGAAATTGCAAAATCTTTGACCAAAAAAAAAAAAAAACAGAGAAAAAGAAAAAGCAAGATAACAATAGATGAACAGTTGGCAACGAATGATCAGTTTACTTGCCTTGCATTTGTTTTTTTCTTGGCTGGCTCGTGTTACAACGCAGCACTGTTAATCAGCAGGAGCAACATAGTCACAATAGTCAAATGAACACCGTTGCAGTTTCAAAATTATCATAATATTATTGTTCACAGGAGCGTTCGAAGTTCTTAAATAAGAATTGAAAGTAAAGTACGTTGAATTGAAATATTGAATATATTCATTCGAAAAGTATGTATATTGAATGCCAGTCAGGTTTTTAGAGGAAAAAACGAATGAGGTTTTTTAAGAGGAATATTTCCTATCAGTTGAGTGCCAAAGATTCATGTTTCATATTCTCTCCGAAGCAAAGTAGAACATTTTTCTTCGGATACATCGAGTGAAAAACGATTGTAATATGAGTTTCAGGTAGAAATTAAGAAGTTCAATTTTTACAACAGTGAAAAGTTTTTATCGAAAAATATGAGTGTTCCTCGTGTTCATAAGCTTTGCATTTATTGAGGAGTCAGTATCAACGAATTGGTAAAGAGTAAGTAAGTTCGATTGACAAAATGAACAAGTAATAAATAAAAAAATTATCCATAATTGCTAATTGTAGCCCGCGCAACAGGTCAATACCCTCCTAGTCGATTCAAAATACAGCGAAAGTTGACAATCAATACTGACTGAATTCGCAATTAACTCAATCGCATTAGCGCCCCACATGTATGCAAAAGGCGCAATATCAACACTGTTTAACAAAGCAACTAATACAAGTTCCTTCATTTCAGATAATGCTATAAACAATCGCCCACCAACTGTGGTTGTTCCATAGACACCTAAGCCTGTAGAAAGAAACGAAACGAACTTGAATGAAATAAAATTGGTTTATAAAAGTAGCTTATTATTCCAATTGAGCCACTGGTTTTGATTATTTGAAATATCCACAGTAGACAATGGATTACAAAATGGACAGTCAGATACACAGACGTACATACAACAAACAGAAAGACATATTTATAGTCTACCAAGTTTAAACGATCGTTAAGACGAAGCATTTTTGTTGAGACGCGGCTCAGTTCGGTGAGCATACAATTGTCATTTGTATACGCATTGACTATAGGATATCACGATCATTATCGCACACTATATATAAATACAAATATATAGATATGTACATGTAGAAGTCAAAGGACTCGAATAGAAGCCATCAGTTTCTTCCATAGATATTGAGCTGCAAGAAAACGTATGAAGTCGCTGCGGTTGGTCCCAGCGCGCTTCTTTTGTATTGCAGATGTTTGATGTTCGTTCTTTATGTTTTTGTTGTTGATGTTGTTAGAGAACAGCAACTCTTTATTAATAGCTTGTAATTGAGTGAATAATTCGTTGAATGACAAAAAAAAAATACATTCGAAGATGGTCATATTATTGACTGACTAACTGAATGAACAACTGTCTCATTGTCCGAAGACGGAGTCAGTTCCGCAATTTTCAATATTTGCAATATCAAATGGACAAAATTATTTATGGTAATAATTTTTACACTGTTTGTATCATGCATATGCAAATATATTAACTTTGTCGCGATTCAAGTAACACCGATTAAGAAGCACCGGATTTGTAATAAGTAATTATATTCTTTATTATAGTGAAATCGATCCAATCTGTCTGTTTGTAAAACCATTATCTAGAGATATCTTTTTTTATACGAAGTTGATAAAAATATCATTTTATATAATTGGTTGAAACTTCTTTGAGCGGTATTTTCCTTTTCTGGACGGTAATGTTTATTCAAACATTACTCACAATTTTAGTAATATCACTGATGTTGTGATCTGTCAACATTGCCTCGATTGGACAGGTGAATATTTACTCTCTCAAATCACGTATGAAACGTTTACGTTTTATGGTATATTTTCATGGTATTCATTACACCAGCTTGGCTTAGATCAGGCCACGCCCTATGACTAAAATTTGGGTTAAGTACCATCAATTTTCCAATTAAAAATCTCTTAATGAATGTTTCAAAAGTTTCGATGCACGCCGAAAACATTCTTGAAATATTACTAGTTTGATCTCCAAAAATCCATTGCAGTCAATGTGTGTCATGCTGTTTACATACTTAAATTGTTTTTAAATTGTTTTTTTTTTGCTCTTTCGGATTTGATTGTTTGTCGCGAAATACGAAATGAAGTTCTATACAACAACAGGAGCTAGATTCAGATTCAAAAAAATTTAACACACTCAACTGAAGCAATTTTTGTTGTCGATTCATTATTTTTTAAAATTTTATTTTTTGTTGTTGTCTTTTTTCAGCAAGATCAATTGCAGGTGATTTGTTTAGCTGTCGAAATCGTCGTCTTATCGTAACTCATTACGAGATTTATTTTGTTCAAGAAATGCAGGAGGTGTGATTTGTCTTTGTTGCCAGTCATGTGCGTCGTGCGTATTTCAGTTCATGTTGATTTTATTTGCATTGCTTGATTTTCATTTCTGCTCGATCGCAAATGGAAACCGAACAAACGAAAAAAATCAACGCACACAATCAACCACCAACTACGTTGTTTCCCTTTTTTTGGATGATTCAGTCTCAAATAAATTGTGTGACAGACGAATGGTTTGGGAATACATATACATCTATATGTATGCTTGAAGTCTAGACTCTAAAGTTTAATAAATTTTCGTATCACTTTGCATACCGCGTAGCTTATATGTATGGTTGACTGTTGACCGTGCGTCGCACAGTGGTGTATGGTTTTCGAAAATATTTTCAAAAATTCCTCTTATCTTTTTGATTTCAAGTCTGTAATGGCGCTACAATGAACTCCGAGACGCTTAATATTTTGGAGTAACCTACGTTTACTGATTATGCGGCCAGTACCGATTTGAAATCTTTGTATCGTAGTGGGCTGCGCATAGGGTTGAGAAATAACGAAGCGGTCCTCAGCGTTGTGTTTGTTGTGCGCTGTGTGAAGTGGACAGCACCACATTTGTTTATCCACTTTGTTCGTGCCTTCAATCAAGTACCAGAATTTGTGAAGGAAATGCAAATTTTCTATTTGAACCAAAAGATTATAAACCTACCTTCGTCTTAATAACAAAACAAAAAAAAAAAAAGAAAAAAATTTAAGTAGCAATAGTCGGCCTTCACCTTCTATATTTTCATTTGGACAATAATCTTTAAGTCAACTTCTTTGGCTGAAAAGTTTTGTAAAGTTCGTTGCGTTTAACTTGGTGAAAAATTAACGATCCACCAAACACAATATTTATATCATTGATTGGCATAAATGTGCCAAATTTCAGAAGAAAATATTGTATTTTGTGGGATTTATGGTCAGAAAAGTGTCAAAAAGTCTCAAAAACACACATCGCTCCAAAAAATTTTTTGACTTGATCTTCTGATGAGAAAGAGTGTACTAAATTTGGTTTTATTGTCTTCATCCGTGTGGACGGACAGATGGACGGACATAGCCAAATAAATTTCTCTTTCGATGCTGACCAAGAATATATATATTCTTTAAAGGGTCCCCGATCATTCCTTCTGGACGTTACAAACGCACGCACAAACTCAGTATACCTTCGTTAAAGGGTATAAAAAATAATGAAATTTAAATTTATTTATTTATTTCTTTTATTATTAACACATTTTATTATTATCACACACAGAAGAGTACTAGCTACTATGGCCATCGGCTTTGGAAGAAATGTTGATAGGAAAGAAGCATTTTTTTTAAAAAACATCCACGACTTAAGTCAAATTTTGACTTAACTGGGAGTCGATCCCAGACCTTCGGTATTATAGGCGAGCATGCTTACCACTACACCACCTATTTTATGTTTTGCGCCTGAAAAAATTTTGATATAAATATTAAAAAATTCTCTTATTAATTACGATTCGAAAAACAACACTCTTTGTTCTTAATCTATAATTATAAATTAGAATAAATTGCAGATATAGCTGTGGAATTTAAAGTGCACAATCGGATAAAAAAGTGTTTGTATCTTTCTGTGAAAATCTGAAAAGAATCAGTGTTTTTGGATACATAGGAGTGTTAGTTACTCTTTCCAATGGTACATATTTATCGGAAAACGGTCAACGCGTATTGAAGATAGAACTGTTTAAAAAAGTGATTTCCAAAAATTTAAAGGTGCTGATAAAATAATTTTTCGCAGCTCCATTTTCTGGTCAAAATTTTACACCATTTAGGCCTACCAATTCATCAACTTTCTATCCGAATCGAAAATTTTAAATTTTTCATTGCTCGAATTGTTTCACGAATTCTGACATATTAATAAGAAAGTTTTGAGTCTTTCGTGAACGGCATTTGATTGAGAATGCTGCCTGTTGTAAAAGAACGACGTGTTTTCTCTTCTGAACGTTTTGTATTGGGCCGCCAGTAAGTTTTAAGAGCAAGAACGAATAAATATTTACATATGTATTGCCAAAGTTCAAATTAATCGATTTGTGGTCCATTTAATTTAGCAATCAAGTTTTCACGAAAGTAGCCCTGATCTACACATTATAGTACTCTTGAATAACTTTTAACTATTTTCAAATTTTTTAACCGTTTAACTAAACGGAAGATCACGATCTGATCAATGTACATAAATAACCTGCTGATATGGAATCGCACATTTCATTTTCTTACCTAGAAATATTTTCAGACTAAACTCGAACTAGCACTAGATCCATTTAGCTTTTTATTGTATACTGTGACACTGTTGTATATTTGAACGCCACTGCGATTCAACCAATTTTTTTTTTAATTTGTTGATTCGTTGGTGTTTGGCTTGAACGTTGACTGACCGTGCTTGGGTAGAAGCGATAATGTGATTTATACTGTCCATTAATCTGGTAATTCATTTATACTCTCGCGCTTTCTTTTGGCCTTGCATTCACCTCGTTGGCCAATTTATTCCGCTCCGCTCCAGTTCACTACCGCTTCACTCAATCGTATTTTCTATTAAAGTAAATTGTTGAATCTCTGAATCGATATGAATTCGATTGCTGTTTATCTTCCTACGGCAATGTATGATGATGACTGCCTTCGTTGGTAATGTTGTTGTTCTTAGTTCTTGTCTAAGGTTTCCGATTACGATATTGCGCACAAGCGGCTTTTGGTTCTCTCTTTTTTCATTTAAAGTTGGCTCGCTTGTTTATCGTTGTGTTCGGCGTTTGCAAAGCGATCGTTGTCGCTGTTATTAATAAAACATTAATTACACACTTGATCCCAATGGTTGTTGTAGTTGTAGTGTAGGTGCAACACAAAGCATTACGTAGGCAGCATGTAATTTTATTCAGAGACATATTTGCTCGGTTGTATCGCAATGTGGGTGGTCTTTTGGCGTATTTTTTTTTTTTTTGGAGAAAGAATAGGGAAGTCAATTGGATTTTGCAAATAATTGTTCTATTTTTTGGCATTTGCATTAATTCTGCAAGCCGACTTAAATCCTTTTCACTTTTGAAGCATATATAATTTCTGAAATCTGCTAGACCGAGAGTGTTGCGTAGCAAAATATTCCATCTGACTGACGACCTTTCTCGAACCGATTGTATAGAAAAATATAAAATCAATAAATTTGTCAAGTGCCAAATTGTCAATATTAATGCGCGCGAAATATCGACAATACATAATTTCAAAGTCTAATTCTTGTCACAAAAAATTTATAGATTTAAGTCATAGCTAAAATTTTAGTCAAATATTAGTCATAAAGAAATTAGTCTCGTCACATCGATGTTTTAGGCAATTTGTTGCCAAAATTTATTCAACAATCGAACTTAACTTTTTCGTTTAAATGGGGGTACCTTTCGTCACGCAGACGAATAGAAATAGGAACAAAGACTGCTAAGAAATGCTCTGAAGGAGTTCGGATGTACTTTCGAAGTCCTTTGACGTTGGTAGTTACACTTCTCAATCTTGTGCTCTTATTTTACAAATTCAACCGGTGTGAAACTCAGTATCTTCTCTTTATGGTGTTGAAATCTATGCGAAACTGTTGTTAATTTTTTTTGAAATTTCCAAGCAATTCTACAAAATTTTAAAGCAATGAAACAATATCATCTTTGTGCCTTAAAATTGCCGTTAATTTGAACCAACCAATTCAACTTTAGTTATATTTAAGGTTAATATCCAAAACTGGACAATTAATGTTATGATTGATTCTAATTCTGTTAGCAGCAGTTATCAATATACAAAAAAAAAAAAAATTTTTTTTAGCATCCGCTATGTACGAGTAAGATAACATTCTGCTTGGTGCTAATTGAACGTGTGATTATTTTGACAGGCGCCCTTTGGCACATTAACTCACTGCTGTCGTTGCTCGATGCCTCCATTCATAAGCCAATTCATTCACTCGCTGGAAAACTCACACAATTACTCACACTCACGCTAATGAACACATCCATCTCAACCACCGACGACTTGTCAAATTTGAGATGCAATCATGCGTTCAAATGTCAAACTAAACTGCGTGGAACCTCTGTTTTAGCGTTATGTACAATGTTGTTGCTGGCGAATTACCCATGTACATGAAAGATGGTAAATGAAGAAGAAGAAAAGAAGACAGAAGAAGAATGAATGAACACCCACTTAACTAATCGCATGATTAATGATGTCAAACTGACACTTATCCGTTATTTTCATGTATTTACGATTATACTTACATCGAATTTTAGAGAATTATTAAAAACTTGAAGAAAGAAACTTACAGTCGGTAAAGACCGACTAGTAAAGACCCTTCCACCACCTATATTTGCGATAAAAATATAAAAAAATTATACACGATAAATATATGAGCACATTTATTGTTTAAGATAATTTGACTGGTGCTAAAATTTTTATATAAACAAAAGTTTATGCTTGATCCCTTACTAATTTGTACATTTTCGAAAAAATTTGTAATAGGTGTTAATGTTATGTATAATATTTACAATATAGTTTTGAATGCACTTGAATATCCTGAATACGACATTTAGTTCCATTATTTCAGCTCCTGATGTTGGTTATTTATGTGCATTTATACTTTTTGCAGGGCTCCTTTCTTTCCTTCTAGTTATTTAAATAAATGCCAAAAATGATGAGCAACAAAATTAGATTTTGATCAAAATATACTTTTGAACCGTTATCTAGTTGTTGTTGTTATTACCCTCTTTTTTTTTTTGGTACTATAGAAAAAACCCCATACTCACAGCAGTCTTCTGTGCAGTCCATCAGTCCGTCAGAATTGATGTCTGTACATATCTCTGCGCGCTCGTTTCAATGCTATTCTTGTACATTGGCATGCTGCTAGTATATTTTGTTAATGACAGGTGCTGACAGGTGATAGATGATTGCATGTTGCTGTGATTTTTCCGAAACCAAGATAGAAATTGAAGAATGAAAGCAATATGAAACGAGATACGAGAAAGATGTTTTCTATCATCTTCGATTTTTGATATGTTGATTATTTTCAATGTAGTACATGTTGTGCTTGCTGTTTGCCCGCACCAAGTCCGTCTGTTTGACAGTTTATTTGCTCGAACATAATTGATCTGTTTGATTTCCATTTATTTTCATGTTTGTAGCTCGCTGTCATTTTCATACGACGACTATCTTATTTTAATCATTTCTTCTCGTATTTTTTCTCAGTTCGGTAATCAGTTAGTAAATTTGATTTCATTGTTGGTGGCTCAATAAACAATTTAACCTTTATTAATGATTTTTTATTTCGACTGATTTCAATTCGAATCAATTTGTATGTACAAATAATAAGTTGATGTGCATTGTATGACTGTCGGTAATTATGGAAGTGATGAAGACTAATTTGCTGAAAGCTTCTCTTTTTAACTCAAGTGCATATCTTTGCACTGGAAAATATTACAAAACAACTAATTAAGAAGAGATTTTTTCGGGTGAATCACTAACGGTTAAGAATATCCAATCAAGTTCAAGGCGATGATATTCACCACTCACAATTCACTGTACACTGAGCTAAAAACGGCGTTTTGAAGTTACATAGGAGAGCATTGAATTTTTATGTAAGTAGGAAGGTTTTTTCAATGTAAAATGAGACTATGAAGGTATGGAAATACGATTTGAATGCGTCGCGTTTTTGGTCAGTACAGAATAAATACGGTCTATTGAATTATGTGCCGACGTTAACCTGAAAAGAACAACAACGAAAATTCAATAAAATTCTCTTGGTCCCGTAACCGTTTTGTTCCCATTCGTTTTTTTTTTTATATACATATACATAGTTACATATATTTATGTGTATGCATTTTTGTGTTTCTGTCAATAGTTGTAGAAATTGCCTTCCGACAATCTCACAATTCATCATTCTTTTTTCGAATATGTGTACTATATTGTTAAAAGCAAGATATTCGCTCAGTCATATATGAACTGAATATTTTACATTGAATGGCTTGTTTTCAAACATTCTTTTTACCTCAGTATGATAATCATATGTGCATAGTAAAAAAATAAATTTTCTTTTAAAAAATGAGATTTTTGAAATTTTTTATTTACATTATAACAAAATGTATTAAATGCAATAAAAAAATATAAGTTTTGTTTCAAAACTATTTTCTTTATATAAT